>PVKE010007288.1:0-36456 GCA_004027555.1 Craseonycteris thonglongyai | reverse complement strand
CCTCTATAAATGTGAAAAGATAAAAAAAAAAAATTATTATTAAAAAATAAACAGAAATATTTTAATTATTCACTAGAATGTTAATATCAAACCAGTGTGATAGCAGCTAACATTCTACAAACTGACTTTTGCTAGCTTTGTGGGCATGGATGATCTAAATTCTTTCCAATTTCACTGACTATTAGTGCCTCCTCTGTTGTCCCTGCCCAATTTAGCAGCTTTGTAGTATAGGAAACTGACTTTCCAATGCTGTAGTTGATGAAAATTTTTTTACAAAATGCACAGTATAACACTCATTTTTTTGGGTCACAAGTAAAACAAAGCATCACCCCAATAATTCGAGAAAAAGCATGAATTTCCTTTTCCTCCTGAACAAGTGTATTAGTTTTCCATTTTGCTCTATATGTCTCATCTTGAGAATGTTTTCTAAAGAGAAAAACAGCCTCTCTTTCTTTACCTTTATAGCCTTAACCAGATTTCCATTAAATGTTAAATATTTTTTTCCTTGTTACAAGAACAAAAGGAGAAAAGTAGAGACAATGGTGCCTTCTGCCATAAGCCAACAACAGCTTTACCAGGAGGAAGTCTTCTAAAGGGAAGCTGAGACAGAGATTCCTGGCCTGGGAAAAATGACTTGCTTCCTTTGAATTCCCTGTCCTGACAAATGGCATCATTATGAGTGGCTCTGTTCTCTCCCTGCTCGGCACACAGTCATGCACCAGATTCTATTCATTCTCCCATAGCTGCCACTGCCCTCCATCCCCACTGTACCTACAACCACAATTCAGCTCCTCATCATGGTTGGCGGGACTGTTACAACAGCTTCCTAATGGGGTTCGCTATGTCCAGCCTAAACACAATGCCCAAATGTTATGTTTTGAAAGGAAAATCTGACCATTGCTCCACTACTTAAGAGTGTCTGGAGGAAGGGTGTGTTATTGATCTTAATCTCCAGTGCCTGGCACATCACAGACTTCACTAAATCCCAGAGAAGAGATGGATGAAATACATCCTCACTTAACACCATTGAGAGGTTCTTGGAAACTGCAACTTCGAGCAAAATGACGTATAATGAAACCAGTTTTGCCATAGGCGAATTGATATATGCCAGAGTTAGATTCCTAAGGCATATTGCTGGTCACAAAAACATCATTAAACATCTAAAGACTCAAAAGACTTCTAATAGTAAACACTGAAATAAATGTGAGCTATACATAGACTTAAGAAAGACGAATAAAAACAAATAAAATAATAATTTTCCAACCCACTTCTTCCATCCAGTTCAGGGCTGTGGGTGGCCAAAGCCTCTCCCAGCAGCTCAGGGCACAAGGTGGGACCTGCCCTGGACAGGACGCCCTTCCATGGCAGGAAGCACTCACAGCCACAGCCACAGCCACAGCCACACCTACACCCACTCTGGCTGGGACCCATTCAGACACACTCTTTCACCTAGTGCACACATCTTTGGGATGTGGGAGGAAACTGGAGTTCCTAGAGAACCGATTCTTTTCCCCTCTCATCAACATTATAACAAAAAGACGTTGAATGAAACGACATTACTCAAGGACTTAGTGTACTCAATTGCTCATTTCACCAGCGAAAAGCTTTCGAAAGTGAAACAGTTTTCCTACCTGCAAATGGGAAACCCAAATTCTTGAGCACAAAATAAGCTCCAAGCTGTTTGTCAGCTTCAGCCTCCACCTCTCCTGCCACTTCTTTATTTACTCTCTGTCCCAATCATGTCTGCTTTGTCACCATGACACACTCTTTCACTTCCCATGCATTTCTCCACCTGAAATGTCCTTCCTCTACATGCACCCTGACTCCTACACAAATACTACTGGCTTTGCCAACACTTCCAGAGCTCCTCAAAAGAGGGTTGGCCTGTGCCTGTAGTACTTGTCAGAAGTGTCCCTATGGCTCCTATATTCCCAAAAGGGTAATTCATAAACCCAATTTTTCACTTCCTCAACAGACTAGGAGCTAATGTCAGTGTTTAAAGGAAAGGGGCTAAGTCTCACTTATTTTTCTCTCTCCCTTCTTTCTTCTCCTTCTCCAATGCCTGTAATAGTATCTGATAAACATTAGATGTTCATTAAAGACTTGCTGGATGAGTCTATGGGGAAAAAATGTCCCTAGGCATGAAGATGACAGTTAATCCTAGGCCCTCGCTTCTTTGACTCGTTTCCTCACCTCTCTCCCAAGTCCTCAAGTCTTCACTGCATCCTCACCACCCCTCAGGCCATTTCCTTCCTCTCCCTGCCTAGGAACAGAGGGAGTTTCCATTCAAATCCTAAACCTACAGCATTGAAGATGAGGAAGAAGAAACCTCAATCTTACTATCAAGGTGGTGAAAGGATAAAAAATGCTCTGAAGAGACTTCATTAGAAACATAAATTCATGTCCTTCCAAAAAACAGTTATGTGTGTTGGTTTGAACATACAGCATGACTGATGCAGAGCTAAATTTCATTTATTCTTTATACTAAACTCTGGGCTGGCCTAGAGACCAAATACCCATGTATAACCTTATTTCAATGGGAATATAGGTTCAGAGGTCCAAACAAGCTATTTGTAAGGTAACTAACTACTGGTTATTCCTAGGCCACTCAATTTGTTAATTGTGGTCTGTCTCTACTAAAGGTTCCCCCACCCCAGAATTTGAAATTCTTCTAAATCATTTCTAAACTACTAGTGTCAGAGGAAAGAATACCTGTCTTAATATCAGGGAACCTAGATTCCAGATCAGAGGTTCACATTCCTACCTACATGCTAGAAGTACCTGGCAGTGTTTTAAAACGAACTAATTCTCTCCACTCCATTCAAGACAAAACAAAATCAGAATCTCTGGTGATAGGATCTTTCAAGTGTCTGTCTTAAGAAGCACTTCAGGAAATTCTCATGCGTAGCCTGGGTTGAGAACCTTACTCTACACTGTTTTGATTTTAGCTCTTGGTCCCTCAGCAAATTCCGTATTAATTTGACTTTTTTGGATTTTGCTTTTTTCCACCTATAAAATGAAAGCTCTGCGGTTAATGAGACTTCTTTATATTTTATAATCCTTGGTTTTCAAAGCATTTGCAACTTTTATGAGTCAACTTTTGAAATTGTTAGTTGCTCCATTTTTCTTGGCTTATATGACAATGTACAAATCAAGGAAAAACAGACATAAATTTGTGAAGACCCTTAGTCACTTACACTAAAGGAGGGGCAGGATGAAAAGTATGTTTCCCACATACTAACCAGTTCCTGAGAGGACAAAAGCTACATATACCAAATACTATGGATTTTTTTCTTGGAGCCACTATGTGAAACCTTTAAAAAGGGAAAAGAAAAAAGTTCCAAACTGTAGTATTTCACTGCCTCAGATATGCGGTTTCATCATTCTAACAATGACTTTTTTGCATATGCTTCCATTAAAGTCAGGATAGCAGAAAAAACCAATGATTTCAATAAAGCCCCACACTCCTTAAGTCTTTTCACTGAACAGCTTGCTGAGTAATTTAGCACACAGGTTCCCTGATTCCTTTATTCTAATGATGGCAATGTAATCTCTGTCTTGCTTCAACCAATTTTTCCCTCAATTAACACATCTTTCCAAGTCTAAAAAATAAATATACATTTTTTCATTTATTTGGTTCATTATGAAATAAACCCAGAAACCTACAATTGTTTTTGTTGTTTTTTTTTTTAAGTAAATAAAAAGAATATTCACCCATGCAGAAGAAAAGAGAACACAGGAGAATAGCTTGCTCCATTTGATAATATTATGGTACATTGTGTAGTCTTCTGTCAGTATTTATTATCAGTCATTTAGTTTATGACAGAGAATAACTTTTGATTACTGATGCTTGTAGTATTACTCACTCTGTCTTGGACTGTTTGAAGATCTGTATTTTTATTACAATGTCTAATAAAAATAAAGTAAAAAACCCATAGGTCCCAAAACTGATTCCTGGCTGGTATTGTATGTCACTCTTTTCCAATCTAAAAAGTATTTCTTTCTACTGTTAGTCTCTGTCTCTTGCTCATAAGCAAATTTATCTCCTAATGCCTCTTTCTTTATTTTAGCCATTAATCTCCCATTGAGAACCTCACCAAATGCTTTTTGCAGACAAAAATATTTAATATCTACTAGATTTTCCCTACTCACAAAATCATCCAACATTGCTTAGAGAGAAAAAGAATCAATCTTTCGTACCTGAATTTAAATTTGCTGGTTTGACTCAAAGTGTGTTTCTCTCACTTCCTCAGGTCTTTACAGGAAATAATAGAACTATGGTGCAAGAACTCTATTTCTCTTCGTTATGGGTTGAATTGTGCCCCCCAAAAGACATGCCAAAGTTCTAACCCTCAGCCCCTCAGAAATTGACCTATTTGGAAACAGAGTTGTTGCTAATGTAATTAGTAAGTAATGATAAGGTCTTCCTTAGTCAGGTGTGGTGTCTTTATAAGGACAGGAGTCACAGAAATACACAAGGAGAAGATGGCTATGTGATGAATGAGGCAGATTGGGTTGATGCATCTATAAGCAAAGAGTGCCAAGTATTGCCAGCAAACACTAGGAGGTAGAAAAGGCAAGAAGGATTCGCCCCTTCAGAGGGAGCATGCCCTGCAGATAACTTGACTTCAGACTTCTACCCTTCAGAACCATGAGAATGAATTTCTGCTGTGTTAAGCCACCCAGTTTGAGATAGCATGTTATAGCAGCCCTAGGAAACCAATATCCTCCTCTTTTTCCATTACTTCCACATTCTGGGACCCTGTCTATACTGGATTATAATCCACACTAAAATTTCACCCACATATGTGCACACACACAAACAGAAATGAACAGAGAAAAAGCATCTCTAACGGTCACCAAGTATCAGTGATTTGAACATCTACCTGTTTAGGTGGCCCATCCAATTTCTGGACACTTGGACTTTAACAAATGTCTGCCTTATACTAGGCCAAAATCCATCTTTCCAAAACTTCTAAAAGGTGGTCCCAGTCTTCCAACCTTGGTAAAATAGAAAATAATCATCCTTTTTTATCATCTGCGTGTGTGTGTGTGTACAAATATGTGAGCACAAAATCACAACTTCAGTGACTATTCTTTCTAAATAATACATCCACTTTCCTTTCAATCACTCTTCATGTGAAGGTTTCAATTTTACCCATTCTAGGCTGGGAAATCTAGCCTACACGACAAGACCATTTCTACTCTCCCATACCCGCATCTCACCCCTTCTGTTTCTTCATTCTCAGACTGCTTTCAGCTCTGACATCTCTCCTCCTCCTTCAGCAGATGGACAAGAGGAAGAAAGGTCCACATTTAATGTCACTCCCTAGCTGTTCCCAGTACCCCAGGTAAGGGAATCTGAAAATAAACAAGAACTTTAGTACAAAACTCAAGTGGCAGAAATTGTTGTCATGACCCTGCTAATGTTCCAAGTGCATCATCATGGGCCCATCAGTGACTCTAGAAGTACATCTGTGCCAACAAAGGTTAAACACAGCTTACATGTATAATATGTCACATATACTCATCAACTGCAGGGTGGAGAACACGATTGTGCAATAACTAAAGCATGGAAATTGGAGTCAAAGGTCCTTGAATTCTGCCATGTCCTCAATATGTGGCCTTGGTCTAGTCACTTAACTTCTGAGCTTCAAGGTTGTCATCCACTAAAAGATAAGGTACCTCCCCATTAATAAAGGATAAACTACTAACTTCACATAATTTATTAGCCTTTATTCATTTCATCATTCAATAAATATGAAGTATGTGTATGTGAAGTATGCCCATTCGAGGATTCTAATTCCACAGCATTTAAGAGTTTCCTAATAGATCACCTGGCATGGACATTAAAGAATATATAACAAAAGGCAATGTATTCGGAATTAAAGAAAGGTGAATAACAAAATCTTAGAGAAAAGAGTAAATATTTACAGATCTAGCTTCTATGTCATGCATCAGAATTTCATGGAGAAAAAAAATCCCTTTAGATTTTTTTAACTGGAAAATACAGATTAAAAAATTGAATTTTGGGGAAGCCGGGATGGCTCAGTGGGTTAAGCGCTCACTTTGCAGCCCCGGGGACCGAGGATCAAATCCCGGCCCCGGCCCGTGCGGACCCATATGCTGAACTGGGGAGTGCCCCCAGTTCAGTTCTCACCCGGGCGAGACCCTGGCCTAGTTCCTGCCCTGTGAAGCCCATGCCCACCTGTGGAATGAAATTAAGTGGAAAAACCAATGATGTACAACTATGGAGACTGTTCTGGGCCCTCACCCTTCTCTCTATCTCTGTCTCTGTATCTCTCTCTATCAAAAACAATAAAAAAATTGAATTTTATATATGTTGCTTACAAATATATCTATTGATGCCCCTTTACCTGAATCTAACAATAAGTCTTTCCTAGGCTCTTACCATGTGTTAGCCCACATGCCCATGAATTTCTCTAGGCAGCCTAGGTGTGGAGAAAAGAGTTATGTGATTTTGGAATAAAGTAGGTTACATTTTAAAGAATTTCACATAGTAAAATTTTGCACAGACTAGTATACTCCACATAAGAAAACTAAGCATACAAGCTTAGTTTTCTTTTCTTTTTTCTTTTTCTTTCCCAGAATCCCAGGTATGAGGCGGCAAAGAAAATGCTTTATGTTTACATGTACAAACTTAAGTTTTCCTTAAAATATGTACCATATTTTTCCATGTATAACACACACTTTTTTTGGCCCAAATTTGTGAGGGAAAAATAAGGATGCACATTATATTACACATGGGTAGTGCTAATTCTGTATCTATATAAATGTTTTTAATTATCTTATTTAAGCTTATGAGTTAAGAGTGTAACTCGAGAAATCAATAATGATATCCATATGCAAAATGTTAAAAATATGCTAAAATTCTTGAATAATACAAAAAACAAGTGCCTAACTATAAACAAATAAAAATTTGAATTAAAAAATTAAAACAAAAAAATTTTTCCCTGAAAGTTTGGGCCCAAAACACGGGTGTGTATTACACATGGGAGCGCATTATACACAGTACAATATGGTATATAGCAAAATGCACCATCAGTAATTGCTGAACTGCCAGGAAGCAAGAAAATGTGGTAGTTTCTCTCTTCTGCAGAGCTCTCTATTCTGCACTCAACAAAAGATGGGAGGATGGGGTGAATGGGGGAAACCTCAAAATTTTGGCTTGGGGGTCTGAATTTAAATTTACTCCCTGAATAAGATGTCAAAGTAATTACTGTATTTTTTTCATGCATAAGACACTCCCCATATATAGGACAACCCCTACTTTTCTAAACCAACATTAAGAAATCAATACACAGGTTACTCCCGTATATAAGACGACCCCCGATATTTGGTCTAACAATTTTAGGCAAAAGTATCATCTTATATATGGAAAAATACAGTAGTTTTCATTCCATGAGTGCTTTCATTTTCAGGGCTAGTTTAAAAGCAGCAAATAAATGTACACTGTAAATCCTTTCACTCTTAACCTAATATACATCTATATTCTTATGCATTCTCCAGTGATGAACTTTCAATTGCAGCATACCTTTTGTTAAATTAAAATGCTTTTCCTGTGAAAAGCAAATCTTATTAAAAAACAAACAAACAACAACAACAACAACAAAAACTGGATCATCACAGGGGTCTAGATGTGCCATCTGGATCAAAATTCCTTGAGCATACAAAGATTTGCAGCCTAAGATGAAGGACTAAGGGTAACTCGTGTCAATTTTAGAAAAATAAATCTACTCTGTCATTTTCACGACTACTTGATTCATATTTAAATTTTAAGTGTTCTGGGTTTTTTTTAAATCTAGATTTCAATTTGCTTTTAATCACAACATCTTTTTAGGGTTTTGGATTTCTTCAGTCATAGCAAGCTTTCTATATTTCCCTCCTTTATTTTTCTTAAATAGCTTCCCTTATGTTTTTTAATCTCTCTGTTTCATTTTATTGTTTCTGTATTACTTTGATCTTATTGGGTTGAATTTTGAATATTCCCTCCTCTAGTTTCTATTCTTTTTCTATTTTTGATTTCCCGTACATTACAAAATTCTAGCCAAGTTCAAAACTCATTTTGCATTCCTTCAAGGTCTGCTTTGCTCAAGCCCATATTTCTGTGTTAGTACTCTTCCCACAGATCTTCATCAGCAATTCAAACCTGATGACATTATGATTGCATCTTTAGCGTTTTTCTTCTCCAACCTTATTTATCATGCCTGCATTATTTCCAAAGATAAGGTCTAGAATAACTTCAAAGCGGAGCTTGTTAACCATTGCGTGTGTGTGAAGAGCCCACCGTTACTGAAAGATAAAGCCACTCTTCTACATTCTGGCATTATTCTTAACATGTGCATTTGCTGGGCTGAAATCCCTTAGCAGTAGATTGACTTGCTTTTAGACTTCTCTTTTCTATAAGCATGTTTCCCTTTCTATCTTACTTCCTATGATCTTGTTCTTGCATAGTTTGATGAAAAAAATATGGCTCTCCTTTCTCTTTGCTGATTATATTCCCCTCAAATTGTTTACTCCTACCTCACCTCCTTTATTGTATTTCTCTCACATTTCCACTAATGTAAATGGAAAATCCATTTGACTAAAAAGCCAAGGCAAAAAGTATTCCTTTGTCCTCTCTTGCCTCCATAACTACTTTAGAATCCTCACAAAATTTAATGTTATACACGTATGATCACATGGAGTGCCTAAACAATGCCATGGATATATAATCTCCTTATCAAGGTATAAATCAACTATCTTCCTGTCCAAATAAAATAAATTTTGCTTTCAAAATAACATGTCCAAATTCTGCAAAGTTGTGGCACATTTGGAAAGATGAGTCTAGATCTTCAAATTGCACTTTGCCTTTGCCTGCTTTCACTTTTCCTTATCTCTATCATTCATTCATTCATTCATTCATTTGTATATTCTAAAATATTTTCTAAGGCTCTTCTAGATGCCAGGAATCGGAGTAATCACAGGGAACACAGGTAAATAGATATAACCCTTGGCCTCAGGGAGGTTCACAGCTTTGCAAAAAATCTAACAGGTAGAAAGATGATGATACTATGTGACGAAGACGACTGTTGTTGTAGCACAACACTAGAAACAATTAATTGATTTTGCCTTTAGAGGGCAATGGAGAGATTAGACAGAGTATGGAAATTTTATTTAAATCTTAAAAACAGCTAAGGGGAGGGAAGAGGCTAAAACAATGGAGGAAATAATATAACAAGGACAGAAGTACCTGGGATATTTCCTAGTATCAATAACGACCATATAGAATAGAAGCAAAAAATCCTGTGAACTGATGTTCTTTTTTTACCATAGAAAAGTATCTACCTCATAGTTGTTGGAAAGATTAAATGCAAATATATATAAAGCCCTTTAAATAGTCCCTAGTATATGGTAAATGCTCCAGAAATGTTAACTGTTGTTTTTGTATTATATTATAGATTGCATCACATATATTTCATTTATTTGAGATATTTTCTCTTTTTCTTTTTTTTTTCCAGGTTCTTGGATTGGTTATGTATTATTATGGCTCATAGTAAGTAATCTCCAGTTAAATGACATTTTTTTTAGATGCACATCTAAAAAGCCAAGGTGGCTGCTATACCTTCCAGACTAAAATAACTAGGAGAGATGACAAATAAACATAGCATTCAAAAAACTAACTGGACCACATCTAACTGTGATTCTCAATTAATCAGAGTCTTTTTATACCTTTCCTTTTTAAGAAAGTCAAAAGTTGACAAAACGAGTTCATATCTAAGATTTATTGAACAATCTTACCAATATAGTAAGCTTTGGGATAAGTACAGAATGAAATCCAGCTCAAGATCTTATATCTCCTAAAGCTACACCAAATGGTTTTTAAAAGTGATGTTTTGAATAATGTCTTGTAATAGACTATGAAAACATAAATTATGTATCCTCCCTTATTGAGGGAGAATGGGGTAGGAAGATGTACTAATATTTTTCATTCACTTGTAAAGTATTAATATTTAATTTATAGCTTATAATACAGTCACACACATTACTTTCTTTGAATTGATATTCAAATTTATTTGCTCAAGGTCAGAAAATGTGCAAGATGGAACAAGAGTGCAGATCATCTTACTGCAAGGACCATGCTCCTTCACCAAAAACATTTTGAAATATTCCTAAACAAGATTAAGCCAAAAGTAGGCTACTAATCCTTTAGTTAACCAAAAATGCAAATACTCTGATTAACTAAGTTTTGACTTACAATGATGTATACTACCAGACTAACAATTATATATCTCTACCATACTCTCTTTAGAGAATTATTTTTACAATAATTAAAATGGCTAACAATTACAAGATAAGTTATGAATATAATTGATAAACCTCTTTTCTTTTGATATTTTGATGCTAAGTGAATGGGAAAACAAAAGCAATAAAGAATTCTAGATGTGACAGAATAATTGTTACCAAGACCTGCTTTTTTGCCCAATATAACTATATAACTGAACAAAATATATAAGGCCACTATTTTCAGGCACTGGAAAATTGGCAACTCAAAATTGGTATTAAGATAATCCATCTATACATTAGCAGATAAGGACTTTTAATCAGCTATTATAATTATGTTTAAGGACTTAAAGGAAAACATAATCTTAATGAGAGAAAAATGGGAAGTCTCAGCAAAGAAATAAAAATTAAAATAAAGATTCAAATAGAAATTCTAAAACTAAAAATGTACAATAGCATCAATGTCACTGGCTGAGCTTAAAAGCACACTTGAGACAGATTATCAAGAAATAAGAATCAGTGAATTTGAAGAAATATTCATGAAAATGAACCAATCGGAAAAACAGGAGGGCAATAAGATTAAAAATAAATAGGACCTCAGTAATCTGTGGGACAATATCTAACACTTGGGGTCCCAGAGGAAAAGAGAAATAGAATGGGGCACAAAATATATTTGAAAAATAATTTTTAAAAAAGTCCTAAATTGGGTAGAAAACATCAACCTACAGATCCAAGAAGCTCAACAAATTACAAGTAGAACAAATACAAAGAAAACCATACTTAGGCATGTCATGGTCAAATTAGTGAAAAACAAAGATAAACAGAAAACATTGATTGAATATATTCAGAGTAAGATGAGACATTACTTACAAGAAATGAAATTCCAAGAAATGGAATGACATGTTTAAAGTGCTGAAATAAAAATAAAACAGTCAACCCAGAACTCTATATACAAGAAACTATCCTTGCAATATGGGCGTGAAATAAAGACATTTTCAGATGAACACAATTTAGGAGGATAAACCACCATCAGACCTATAAGAAGGATTAAAGATGGAAATGATATATATGTTGGAAAATATAAAAGACAAGCTGCGCTTAGTTTTATTTTTAATTTCCTTAAAAGATAATTATTAAAACAAAAATAACATCATTGTAAGGAAGAGTTTATAACATAGGTGGAAGAACATGAACATAATTTTAAAAGATGAGGGTATAAATAGAACTATTTTAAGGGTCTCACATTGTGACATAGAAGTATAAAGTGAGACAATATGTATTAATTCTAGGTAGCTGGTGATAAGTCAAGGATGCGCATTATACTTGCTGGAGAAACCACTACAAAATACAAAATGGTTATATACATAATATAAAGCCAACAGAAAAAAATAAAATAAAATACTATCAACTATTTGATGACTCCTAAAGGTGGCATGAAAAAAGAAACAAAAAACAGACCAGAAGGCAAAATAAATTTCAAGACTACAGATTCTATCATATCAATAATATGTGAAATGTAAATGGACAAAAATTTCAACTAAAAAGCAAATATTATGACAATGAATAAAAAAGACTGCTTACAAGAAATAAACTTTAAAATGTAAACACAGTTGGGTTGAAAATAAAAGGATGGAAAAAGGTTATACCATGCAAACAGTAAGCACAAGAAAGCTGGCATGACTAGGTTAATATGGAGACATAGTGGACCTGCAGACAAGGACTAGTACAGAGATAAACAGGAACATATCATAATTATGAATGTACTGATTAAGAATCTTAAAATTGTATGTACACAATATACATTTAGAAAAATGTATTTTTATACTCCTAACTGACAGAAATATAGGGATAAGTAGACAAATCCACAATCATATTTGGAGATTTTTAACACCGCCCACAGCAACAAAAAGAAAAAATAGACGAACAAAACAAAACAAAACAGATCTGAAAAATGTTACCAACCAACTTGATCTAATTGACATTTACAAAAATACTACAAATACACAAGATTCTTTTCAAGTATTATAAGGACATATATACTTATATGCTTAGTGTACTTGAAAAGAACCTTATGTATTTGTAGTATTTATATCATAAAATGGGCAAAAAAATAAGTCTCATTATTTACAAAAGAAAAAGATTCTTACAAGTAGATATTCTTTGCATAAAAGAATTTTATATTATTAGTCAACAAAAACAAGATATCCACAAAAGCACAATATTTGGAAGTTAAACATTTCATTCTCAATAACACTCTAATAACATTCTAAATAATTAAGAAAAGTCCAAAGAAAGTTAGAAAATATTTTTAACTAAATAATGTAAAAACAATGAAGCAAAACATTGGCTGTTTGAAAAGATTAATAAAATTGGCAGACCCCTAGAAAGGCTCTTTTTCTTATCAAAAAATCCCCCCCAAAACGAAAAAACAGTAACAATGACTAATATCGGGAATAAAAAAGGAGATATAACTATAGACCCTATAGACACAGGACTAATAAGAGAATATTAGAAACAACTTTATACCAATAGGTTTATCAACTCGGTATGTTTGTACAATGGAATACTTCTAAGCAAACTCATACATAGAACGACATGGATAGATCTTACTGCTATTATCTTAGATGGGGGAGACAAGCACAAACTCTTACACATATTAACTATTTGGTGTTCTAAAGCTCGCAAAGCTAATCCATGGCAATAAAATCAGATCAGCAGTCACACCTGTGGCAGAAGGTAAGACGAGTGGAACTCACTGCAAAGGGGGACAAATGATATTTCTGAGATGATGGAACATACAAATTGTCAAAACTCATCACACTGTACACTTAACACCTAAACTTTATTGAATGCAAATTTACCTGAATGAAGTTGCTTCTTATAAAAATATATAAATAATTTAAAAATACCACAGGTATAAAAAGCAATGTGACTTTAGTCCAAAATTTAAAAAAAAACTGTAAAATTCTTCATAAAATACTTTATTTCTATGATATACCTTCTTAACAGAGTAGGGAGCATAAACTATGCAACAGGAAGTGTGCTAGATGCTTTCACACATGATACCTCACAAAGATTCTGTCTTTAATTCATAAGACCTAGCATAGTGCCTTGGGAGAGAGCTGTGTTACAACAGAAAAAGAAATAAAGCTGGAGCCAGCAGACCTGGGTTCAAACAATGACTATATGTGATCTCTTAGTTTTGTGTCCTTAGTCAAGTCACTTCATCTTATATTTCAACAGGGCTGACATGAAGACAAAGAAATATCATTTTAAAGTGTATGGTAAAGCATACCTTTAATATAAGCTGTATTATAGTAAGTGCTCAATAGACATTGATTAAATGAAGAAATGAAGGAGATAAACAACATAAACAGGGACATAGTAGACAGGAAGAGACAGGAGAGTGTTTCTAGTCACAAGTGTGTTTATGGTTGGGTGGGGAGGAGGGTGGAACTGAAGTGCCCAAGCACTCTAGCACCATGTTCCTATCATGAGCAATAATTAGGAGAGGGTTGGCTGATGTCTCAGAATGCATATACTTCCACTGTGGCCTGAATGACAGCACTCTGGGCTAATCATCCCTTGTCCTGGCAAGGGGCATGAAATGGGAGGCTTCTTACATACTTAAGACTCCAAGGGGCTTTACCCAAGGTCCCTAAGAGTTACCGAGTCTTCTATTCCTGTAGATCGTGAAAATACCAACATGACTGACAACCAACCTCCTGTTTAAAGTGTTCCGTTCCTTCTCATCCATACTAGGCTTTCACAGCTTTTTCTTTAAATGAGACACCTAGAGCAGAGATCTTCAGATACAGCAGCAGTGACCAGAGCAAGACCAGCATCAGTGCCTTGTGGGCTGAGCTTCAGAAGACTTCCAAGGAATGACGCTAAGGCTAACAGCGTATTTTCAAAGCACACAAGTATGAAAACCTAGAGGATGACTACATTGAGGCCTAGATTTAAGACATGAAAAGTCTCATATTTTCACCCAAATACAAAGCCATGAGTAGGGCGCTTAGAAATTCAATACTCAATCACAGTACAGTGTGATAAACATATCACAACATATCTAACAGAAGTTTTAACAAATGCTATGGGGGCACATAGAGGAGATAATGAACCAAGCGGTGGGGGAGGAAGCAGTACTGGGAAAATATTCTTGAGAAGAGTGACATCTGTGCTAAATCCAAAGATGTTATAAAAGGTTATTTGGGCAGACAGCATTTCAAGGCAGGGGGCATAGCAGAGACAAAGACTCAAAAGGGTTGGACAGTGCCATCTGCAGAGAATTTCAAGTAATTCCAGAGCTGGAGCACACAGTGTGAAGCAAGAGTGAGGAGATAGATGGCAGAGGAACAGGCAGGGTCGTGGAAAGGACTGTTTTAAAAATCAGGCTGAAGGAATTTCCAGTTTAGCTTAAAGATGAAGGAAAGCCACTGAAGGATTTTAAGCAAGCAGTACCACCATCAATTGAAGACTTTTAGTTGATCAATCTGGCAACTATGTGGAGAAGAGATTGGAAGGGGACAAAAGCAGACACAAAGAAGCTAGTTAGGAGTCTGCTGAAGTGACCCACATGGGGAATGACAATGGCCTCACAGTAGCACCCAGAATGAAGAGGAGATGTATTAGATATAGAAAAGAGGCTGAACTCTCACAACTTGTTCACAGATTTATGTGAAGGGGAGACAAAACTCCTGGGTTTCAAGCTTAGAAGTATGAATGCATAGACTTCCTATTCATCCAGATAACGATTAAGTCAACCTACGTTTGAAAGTACGAAAAACAATGGTACTGCATTACATTTAAAAAGAAAGAATTAACACAAACAAAAAGACAGGTTGCCTTAGACCATATGGATATTCCATCTCAGAGAAAAATCAAACACTTAAATTCACAGAGAGGAATAAGTCAGAATTAAAGAAATTCCTGTCTAACATATGTTGATGAATAAATAATCAAAGAACACAGAAGGCAATTCACTAACAAGAGAGCCATCTACTGCCGTACAAGGATAGTGCAGCAAGGAACACCATCAAAAAAGTGGAAGCAAGCCAAGTGTTTGAACACTTCATATTTTACATGTAGTCTCAAAATATGTGATCCATCCTACCAAAAAAATCCAAGTGGTTAGCACTTTTAGTTAATAGATAAATGTATTCACTTACTTGTTTATCCTACAAACATCAATTCAATATATATCATCATTTGAATATAATAAGCTTACCTGCCATCATTGCTATCATGCTGGCTTTATAGACATTAGTAAGAGATCCAAGTTCTCCTGTTGCTAAGATGGTTTTGAGATGAGCCTTCCCACAGGCCTTGCGAAACTGACAAATCTCATCATACAGGGCTGGGAAAGGAAATAATTGAAGCTGTTACAAAGCAGGCAAGTGATAACATAACTTGGCAGCCATTTAGAGCTGGTAGAACCCATCTCAGATTTAGGAAACATAAAGCATTTGTCACTTTCTAAAAATCACCCCAATTTAATATTGCCTAGAGCATTTTGTTGCAGTTCACATCCTGTTACAAGGAATGCTTAGTTTGCTACCAGGGAACAGTTTCTAAGCCTTGACCAGGAGGTCTAGCGCCATGAAGCTTCACAAATAGCATTATAATGACATGCAAATTACAAATAATTTTTATTTCTTCTAGATGATGATCATTTATAAGAAAAAAGAACCTTATCTACCATATATACAGGGTGTACCACTTCCCAAACTAAAGAAAAAAAAGTCCTCAGGTCCTTATTAATCCTTCCATTCACACATAACAAGTTCTCTTGTTGGAATATAAAGTAGGCCTTTCCTGAGAGCTCTGCTAATGACAATAAAGCCATACGCATAACACTTTGCCCCACCAACTTGCCAAGGTATGTGTCTATATATATATAACTAAAAAGTGTTGAGTAGTGTTGGACATGTGTGTACAAAGCCAGCTATAGAGGGATTCACAGACACAAGTTCAAATCTATTAACCCTTGACCCCAGAACAACATCTGACTTTCTAGGACTCCATATAGCATTCTGAAAGAAGCTTATTAAATATATATATATTAAAAAAAAAACTGTACACACAACAAAATAAAATCTAGGGGGAAAACAATTCATATTCAAAAGAGCAGAATTTGAGTAACAAAATCAGTATGAGTATTAAAATATTTTAGATTTATTTATTATTTATTTTATTATTTGAGAGGTGAGAGAGAGGAGAGAGAAACAGAGGTCTCAGAGTAATCTCCATAGCTGTGCATCGTTAGTTGTGATATGGTTTCATTCCATACAGGTGGATATGGGGCTGCACAGGGTGGAAATCGAACTGGGGGCCTCCCACATGGGAGGCGAGAAAATTCACTGCCATACCAGTGTCACTAATTGTGCCGCAATTCAGCATATGGGTTTGCATGGGCTGCGGCTGGGATTTGATCCCTGGACCTTGCAGCTGCAAGGTATGTGCTCAACTGCTGAGCTATCCCGAGTTTTTTTTTGTTGTTTTTTTTTAAATTATTTCACATGGTCTTTTTTCATGACACCAGTAGAATCTTGGCCCTCGCCTTGTATCAGGTTGGTCATATTCATTTCTTGAACTTAAGCTATTGCTACATTATCAGGGATAAGATCAGAGCTTTTACTTTTTTCTAGGTGTGTTTCATAGGAAGTAGTTTTACAAGCACACAGATTAAACTGAGTAGGAAAGAAACATTCATAATAAAGGTTAAGGTTAAAGTAACAGTTTTCTAATGCTAAATGAGAGTTCAGTAATTCACAGGTTTCCTAAAGTATATATAAAAGTATTAAAAAGACAGTAAGTTCAGTCAAATCTATGGAAGTTATAACAAGAGGAACAAAACTTGTCTTCCCAATCCTAGAAAACCTGAATTTAACTTGAAGCTTGGAAATAAAAACAGAATACAGTAAGTCAAATATTCTATTACAAGATGCTTGGTAAAGTTCAGTGTTTTGTTGCTGCCAAGAGATGGTTTTTCAAGAAAGGACTGATGTTTTTTACAAATCCTAATAATCAGAAGTTTTGAGTATTAGAGATGATCTGAGATGCCACACCGCCTACCTTACCCTCCCCATCCTGCCTAAAATATGAGAAAATCATCCTTTTCCTACATCCAGTTTGACAACATGTGTGAGAATGGTATAGACAGTAAAAGACTATGTGACAGTAACAATTTACATTCTTTTACCTTAGAGAATAAATCTTGGATGGAATTTCTTGGTCACTAGATCTAAAAAGAGAAAGTTGTTCTCTAAGAACAACTTTTAAATCTCTTGATCTAAAAATTCAAGAATGCTAATCCAGAGTTAACTTGTAATTTAATTAGTGACTTTTTCTCCACAGGACACAGTTGGTATCAAAAGCAAGCTTGAGAATCAGAAAAATGTGGATTTAAAATCCAACTCCACTTCCTGTGCAGTCTTGGGCACGTTATTTCTCTGAGCTTTAGTACCCGCTAAAAGCACCAGTAATAATATTTACTTTATAGGGTTATTTTGAGGATTAAAGAAAAAGCTATCTATAAAAAGTACTTCACACACTGCCTAACTTATTGTAAGCACTCAAAAAGCATAATTATTATTAAGCTCAGAATCTAGTAAAATGAGTTTCCATTAAGTGTTATATGATAAAAGTCAAATCTTGTTTCATGGCCCGGTCCAACTCCTTGTATTGCACTGAAAATTTTTATAAGGATTAGTGCTTACAATCAGTGAGCTGTCAGATAAGGCTTAAAAATATTTTATTCCAGCATTTGTTAAAGTGAACTTTGGCCTTTATAACAAAATTTGTAAAACACTAATGCTGATCATAGTTATGGATAAAACTACCAGCCTTTTTCTAGAGTGTTACCTTTTGATACCCAGTGAATTTCTTCACCTACAGTTGCATATCAACTAGAAGCCCAGATGTAGTTTATGACAATTATCAGACCCTGGAAGTTATGCTCTTTAATCTATGACACAAACAGAATGAATCAAAAATGATCACTTAGAGCTTAAATTGGATTGAACAAAGATACAATCAGCGCCTTCCAATTCTTTAACTGCCAACTGACCCATTTCAACACATAATAGGGTCAAAATTTTCTAAGCAAATATCTTAATCTTTGAAGTTCAACACTGGGAAAGTTGTTGCTTTTTGTTACTCTTCTTCCCAGAGTGTACCTGAACAATTAAATTGAAAATCATATCAGAATCTGGCCTTCATGTGGAATAATTACTCAAAAGAACAAAAAATCCCCCAAGTTTTCAAAACATTTTCTTTCAAAAATTCTCAAAGTGTTTTCTACGCATGGAGGGACAATTTTGCCAGTGTGGGCTGTGAATTCTGGAGCATGTGGTAAATAAAACCAGCTTGAATACAATGGTACTGGGCCAAGGAGACAGCCTACATGGTCAAGAGATTGTTATATATGAGGACATTTCTCAAATAAGTAAATATACTGAGGATAATGGGAGCAAGATTTCTCACTGACAAGAAAGAAGGACATCAGTATTAGAAAGGGAGAGAGTGAAAATAAACCATGTGATGCTGGCTTGTAATGGAAGTTTTCAATGTGAACTGATAGGTTGTAAAAAAGATTAAACGACAGATAAATGATAGATAGACAGACAGACAGACAGATGATAGACAATAATTAAAAATGTGTATGTTTATATGGGTGCACTGTGTATATGTGAACATTCATGTATTTCCTAGATCTGTTCACTAAGAAGGCCTAGACACAGTAACTTCCCTGTGCAATCTTCCATTGCATGGTCATGAATAATTTATTCAACCATTTTTCCATGATTGGATATTTAAGGTTTCAGGCTTTTTTGCTCTTATAAACAATAATTTAGTAAAC
Organism: Craseonycteris thonglongyai; assembly: GCA_004027555.1. Classification (NCBI taxonomy): domain Eukaryota; kingdom Metazoa; phylum Chordata; class Mammalia; order Chiroptera; family Craseonycteridae; genus Craseonycteris; species Craseonycteris thonglongyai. The sequence continues at coordinate 17,309 of PVKE010007288.1, read as the reverse complement.
ATTATTATATTTAGTTAAATCTTTGCATACATCATGACTTTACTCCCTAGAGTATTTATTAATTCTTCTGCTCACATACTCACATATAACACATATTCACTGTTAAAATTTCAAACATTATAGAAACTGAAAATTCCCCATTAAAAAAAGAAAGAGAGAGCAAGAGAGAAAACAATTCTTGCACATTCCAGAAAAATAATAATTTGGAAGGCTATTATAAAAGATGACTGACAAATGAAAATGGCATTCAAACACCACGATGGTAAATTTGTCAGAATAATGCAAAATTTAACAAAACACATACACCAGAGAAGTGGCTGGCATAGTGAGGCCACATTAAAAACCTGATAATAAATGTTTGGACTTATAATGAGGTTTTCAGGAGTAACGAAAGTGGGTGTACTAGAAACCTAGGATATATTACACTGTGGATGCTTAATCAATATAGAGTCTCAACCAGCAAAGGGGTTGTCTCCTGTCGGTCCCCCCATCCCTCCTACTACTGCCACAATGATGAGGAGAAATGGAGGGCATAGCCTGACCTTCTGCTCATCATTCCCCGCTGAAAAACAAGTGAGGCTGTGCTGGTGGAGTGTTCACTGACAGGAATGAGAGAACTCGCCACACTAAGAAAGGCCTGTGTGCATGAGAATGTAGATCCACGCAGAGGAGGGGGTCGTGCTGCATGTGTTTTCAACAGCATCCCAAACAGGTTGAAACCAGCCCTAATTTCTGCCTCCCCCTCTCTCAGCAGGAACTTGCATTTATAGCATTTTATCGGTACTTTATTTCAAATAAACTTGTTTCTCTCCAGCTTCCACCTTATAAAAAAGTAGATTCTTAATCTTGAGGCTGCTAAAAATATGTTCAATTTCCTGGAAAAGAATTGCTATAGACATAGAAAACTATATTAGTAAAGTTTTCATGTGTGGAAATTATGATTTAAGTAAGAAAACACATGTTTAAAGACTATATTTCGTACCTAAAAGTCATAGAGTCCGTTTTATATTTCATGCTATTCAAAGGCACTTAAAAATAATTGTTAATGAACATATCTAAGTAATTACTGGAAAGATGTTCAACATTGCACAAGAATGGCCTGAAAATAACTCTTAAGATAATTATATGTACAGTAAAACACTTAATATAAAATTGCACAGCAACCCTTTAAACTAAAAAAGTTACAAAGTGTTCAAGAACAGTTTTCATCCACCAAGACAACTAATTAATCTTGTACAGCTATAACAGAGATGAGCTAAACACCAGGTAGTAAAATAACCTACAAAAAATAAAACACACAGTTTTTTGTCAATAGCATTTGAAGCTCTGAAGAATCAGAACATAAAAACAAAAACTATAAAGCACATAGCCGCCGTAAGTATCTCCAGAAAATGTTTCTGTTATAAACAACCCCAAACTGAGAAAGGACAGATTATAGATGATGTAATTTCTTCCCAAAATGTGTCTATAGATTTAGAGATTGCTTTTCTCATCAGATATGATTAAGAGCAGTACAAAACAAAGCAAACTAACCATTTCTTTTAAGGGATTGTTTTTTCTACAACTCTTCTTATGTAAAAATGAGCAAATAAAAAAGAAATAAATTGTTGCCCTGATTCAAGACTTTTAGGATCCATTTGCAGAAGACACAATGATAGACATTGTGGCTTTGGCCCAAATATGTCATTCTCTCATCCTAAAACACTTGATAGCTATGAAGCACGTGTTCCACAAACCAAGTTTAGAATAACTTAGAAGAACTGAACGGGGTTAAATGAACTCAAGACTCTGGATACAGGAGACCAACAATACTTCCATTTGCGACACTGAACATACTATTCTGGAAAAATATCACAGACAAAACCAGCTTTGGAGTTATATCTGCTGGTGTTCCTGTGTGAAATGAGTTTCCCAATAGTGATACCAGCTATGGGTTCTAAGCTCAAGGAACTGGAAGATTCCTGAATGAGGGAGAATGTGATAGCACTTCCATGTCATTGGCACCATACTAGGTGCATTTTTGCAGCAGAGAGAGGTCATTAAAAAAAAAAAAAAGACCTCTGTATATTTACAGAGCATGGAATGCATTTAATTTTCAAAACTTGCTAAGTTTAGATATAAAAGATTTATAATGAGTCACTATTGGTGGATGCTTTCTTCAAAGAACTGTTTAAGGAATCCAACTTAGATGTCTACTTCTAACCATCATTAAAAAAAAAAATACCACTTATCATTGGAATAATACTCAGACAATGAAAACACCAAATATAAAATCAAAGGCCATTCTCTTTCTAAAGGACTATAGAAATTATTAAGCCTTATGCCCTCATTGGTAGCTTATTTAAATGGAGGCAGAGAGAAGTGAAATGTTTGCCCAAAGACTAGGTATAAACTAGCAAATCACAAAGACTAAAACCCAAGTCCTTAGAGTTGCACTTTATTTACTCAATATATGTGCTCTATGGGTACTTCCTTTGACAACAAACTATCATCATGAGGAGGAGAAACAGGGGAAAAAGAAGAACCAGCACTTGGCCTGGAGGGAGTCATCTAGGCCAAACAAGATGATCAATTTACACATATTATCTAACTTAATCCCTATTATAATCCTGTGAAGTACATGCCATTATTGCTATTTTACAGACAAGGAACAGGACGAACAGAGAAGTAACTTGCCCAAGGGAAAATAGCTACTAATGGTGGAAGCCAGGATTCCAACTGAGTTTTGTCTCCATTTGTCTCTATGCAAAGAATCGGCTCTCAACTCTCCCCATTTCCCAGTGCTGTCCTCCCTCTTACCCCACTGCGTATATGTTCTGAGTCAGTTCTGATTCTGAGTGACTCCAATGACGACTGCACTGTCTATCTGGCTGGCTGGCTGATTGGCTGGGTGCCCCCACTGAGAACATCCTGTTTACAGCTAACTGCAGAGCCAGTCTAAATAAATACAAATACAAGGGAAATACAATTGGTACTATTTAATCAATATGTAAATTCATCAATGCTTCAATTACCTTGTACCTAAATGAAGTGAAAACAAGAACCAGAAGTATGCTTTTTTTTTTTTTTTAATATTCTAAATTAGTGCTTATCCACAAGACCACGGGATGGTGAAGGTATTGGGGGGGGGGGGGATCAAAATCACCTAGAGCAATTTTTACAGTACAGTAGTCAGTTCTTTCCTCACACCCAATCCCCAATTCTGATATTACATGGTAGGGAGAGGGGATTGCAGTATTTTATGAGAAAAGCTGGGACAACTAATTTGAAAATGTCTGTCAGGTAATCTGAGAACCAGGAATACATTCCACACTCTATCCACTTAAAACTAGTGTCCCAGGGAAACTGGGATGGCTCAGTGGGTTAAGTGCTCACTTTGCAGCCCCGGGGACCAAGGATCGAATCCCGGTCCCGGCCCCTGTGGACCCATATGCTGAACCGGGGAGTGCCCCCAGTTCAGTTCTCACCGGGGCGAGACCCCGGCCCAGTTCCTGCCCTGTGCAGCCCTGTGCCCACCTGTGGAATAAAATTATGTGGAAAAACCAATGATGTGCAACTATGGAGACTGTTCTGGGCCCTCCCCCTTCTCTCTGTCTTTGTATCTCTCGCTCTCTCTCTCTGTCAAAAACAATAAATAAATCTTAAAAAAAAAATAAAAAATACTAGTGTCCCAAGATATAAGCTAGATGGTGTAGCTAGATGGTGACTAGTTCTGTGCCTGGGTGGAAAGGAGCGAAGGAAGCACAGGTGGGGAAGGACAGTGTGCCATACTAAACTAAACAGGATCTGGCAACAGAAAGCTCAACAGCAAAGGACCTGGCCAAACATCCATAACAAAACTGTTTAAAGGTAAAGACATATGAAGTCCAAAAGCACAACAGGCGGGAGTAGCGATGAGCCAAGTCATCCCAGAGATTTCAGCCGCCCACGGGAGAATCACTGTGTTCCAGGAAAATACAGTGATGGATACAACAGTGCTGACATGAAAGTGTATTTGATAGAAAACGTTAAAATCAGGGGAAATGTAACTATATTATTTTTAAATGAATTTCTTCTAAAATGGTGATTCTTGGATTTGGTCAAGATTCACTGATTTTGTATGTCTACTTATGTGAAAATGATTGGAGAAAAGCAACATGGTTTAGTTGGAAAAGGGAAAATGAGATCTGGAGTCGCAGGTCTGGCAGTCAGTAAGCAAAGAGATGTGCTTTCTGAGGGAGAGTGTGCAGAGTCTGAAGGGAAGTCTGGCAGATTGCTAGCACAGAACCTGAGGATCGCCAACACTTCAGGGATGGCAGAGGAGGCGGAGGACCTTGCAGACAAGGCACAGGAGTAATCAGAATCATGGAGGAAAACCTGAAGAATGTAATGTCACCAGACAAGAGAGTATTTCCAAAGGGGCAAAATGATCCACTGTGTCAAATAATGCTGAACAGACAAGCTAAATAAACCACTGAAGAGTATCCCGTGGGTAGAGTGAAATGGGAGGTCTTTAGTATCTCAGTTAGAACAGATTCAAGAGAAACAAGTATTAATAAATACCATTCAAGAATTTTAGCCATGAAGGGGAGAATAGAAAGGAAAACTAAGCTGGGGATGAGGGTGAATACTGGCATGTGGGTTTTTTAAGTGAATAAGAAAAGCTTAAGTCTGTTTAGATTCTGATGGGAATGAGTGAGTAGAGAGAGGCTGAAAATACAGGAGGAAAAAAATGGCCAATAAATGGAGTACAGTATGGGAGGAGATGAGAACCACCCAGCTTTCCATTTTCTCTGAGCAGTAACAGGTAGGTTGTTTGCTAGGAGTGAAAGAGCTTCAAGGTGAGTAGACGAGTTAGAAGTTTGAGGAAAGTGAAGATTTTAAATCATCATCAAAGAGAATAAGAAGAATATGAGCCTCCCCCAACCTACCCCGCTTTGAGTTCATACCCGAAACTGTGGATCCCCGTAACCATGAGAACTTGGGAAGATCCACTCTGAACGTCAGATTTTAAAAATAGGATTCTTTCTTTTGTGGTTTAATCAGAGTCCTACATCCCTCCAGTGCACAGAGGAAAGAAACCTAGATTTGAACATGGAATAGCCCAACAGACATTTCCATCAGCAAATTCCCAGAAATCAATTTTTAAGCTCATATTTTAGTAAACAGCTAATATTAAAAAAAATGACACTGAAAAAATACAATATGTAATCAAATTGAAAACCAAAACTAAGACAAACTACTGCAGTGGAAAAAGTCCTAACTCACTGCAGATTTCTTTTTAGAATTAAATTTCTAGTATTAAATGTCCTTTTTCAATTTGTCTTGGGTCAAGAGGTTATTAACACCACAAAAAAGGGTTAATAGAAAAGTATGGTGTAGGACAAAGACGTGTTACTACATTTTGCATGAATGCCTGTTATTGGGAAATAACGAGTTCTTAAAAACCACCATTCCTAGTTCATTTAAGGATTGTCAATTACCTCAAAATCCATCTCCTATTGTATTTTATTTTCCAATTAGTAGTATTCTAGAGACAAAAGCACAAGTTATAATATCAACTATACTTCTGTATCTACAATTCCTAATAAAAGACATACAGGGCATATAGGTTCTTATCCAACTGAATCATATACAGTTTATTTCCAAATTTGTTTCAGTGCTTATTCATTTTTTCCTTACTCTAGCCTTAACTCTTATCTGAAATCTACATCTAAAAGCAGATAAACAGAATTAATATATAGGAACAAAGGACATCTACTTAAAATAGGTCTTTTTAAGAATAATTCCAATTGACCAAAACACACACGGACCATAAAAGAACAAAAATCAAAAGTACAAAGATATTTGTGAACTGTCATGAATTTAAACCTGGCAAGGACTAAAACCATTGATGTACACAGAGGAGAGTATAACGCAATGATAATGGACTTAGAATTTTTTTCTAGATCATTCAGAACTGCTATATTACTGATTATATTATCCTGGAGCACAACGATGATCTCAGGAACTGTTGAAATCTCAGAAATGACTTGCCCCATAGCTCTTGGTCAAGGTTGTTGTACCTTTTCCTTCATACATATTTATTTAAACATTTTTGTTGTTGTTTTGTCTGATTGTTTGCTGTTAAGCCTTTTACTATCACATCCTGTTTAGCTCATATGGCACACTGTCCATCCTTGCCAGCACGTCCCTCAATTCTTCCCATCTAGGTACAAAATGTACACCAACTCACTTATCAAGAATATACAGGAATGTAGCTAATATACCTAGAGAAAAAGACTACATTTTTTAGCTTCCCTTGCAGACATGCATGGCCATGAAACTCATTTGGGGACAATGAGGCATAAGCAAAAGTTTTGTGTGAGATTTTGGGATAGGACAAGCCCTTCTCTCCTGCTGTCTAGCAGGTGAGTATAAAGGCTGGAGCTTCATTGTCAAAGAAGTGTCCTTGAGTATGAGAGTAGAAGCCACACGCTTAGGACTCTAAGAACTTTGTGAGACTGTCTCTGAAATACCCACTACCTCCAGACTTTAATCCTTGAGTGTTTGAACCACCTACTGAATCTTTACTACTCTATAAACAAGAGCAATTCTTAACAGATAAACAATGGAATAAAGATTTACAGGTAGTATAGTTGGATTGATGGATAGAATCACAGAAGGATATCTATGAGATATTGGCAAGTCCAATAAGCAGGTTAAGAAAAAAATACATTAAGTATGATCCTACTTTTTATTTAAGCCATTAAAATGGTTGGGAATTGCATGTGTGTATATATGAAGAGAAAGAAAGTCTACAAAGTTGCACTATGCCATGTTATCAGGGGTTATTTCTAAAGAATGAGATTATGCGAAACGTACAACTATACTTCCTTTGTTACTGGTTGGAATTTTTGTTTTTAATAATGAGCTGGTATAACCTCCATAATTAGAATAAAATATGCCTTTTATTTGGTACTCACATATCTAAAAAGAATATATTGTTCTGGCTTGATCTTATGATACCATTAAAAAATTTTAAACTATTCTATAATAAATTTTTGAAATAGAAAATTGTACTTATTCTAGTTATTAATGATTGCTAGTATACAAAATATATTTAAGACAGAGATAAAAATCTATTTCTTTACTGTCTAATTATAAAAACAATAGCTTGTTACTGGAAGGGCAACATCTTATTGTAATCAGTGTGACAGTAAATCATGAATCTCAAAGGTGAATATGAAATAAGATTCATAAGAGCTATGTGCAAGAATAGGAGCAAAAACAGACTTAGACTTATTAATAATTCCATATCCTAAAAATCCAAAGATTAGCATAAAAAAGGAAAATTTCCTCCATCATATTAAAATAAACTTTGCATAAAAGACTTGCCTGGAGTGATTTATGCATTGGGTAACAAAACAATACAGACTAGAATAAGAGTTAAATATCTACTGCATGGAAATAACTATTCACATCAGCAAACAAAAGGAGCTACAAAGCTCATGCAGTTAGACATGTTTTCTCCTAGATGCGTCCCCAGATCCAATGACTTGTAATCTGGATTCAGTGACTTCCCAAACATGCTACCTCTTACTAGATCCCCATCAGGTGACCCCACCAAGGAAGAACTGTGTCCCACTTTAGGGTAAGGACGTGTACCTACCTTCCCACTGGCCTGTCAACACCAATGTCCGGTTAATTACCACATCAATTTCCATAGCTCCATCTTCCACAGCCAATCTGATCTCTTCCAATCGTGTTTTTAAATGAGTCTGTCCAGCTGGAAAGCCAGTAGCCACTAGTAGAAAGAGAGGGAAGAAAGGAAAAGGAAAAGGAATTTCAATTTATCGGTATCTTAACAAAGAATTTCAGACAAAAAAATAAAACAAAACCAACATTCAGAGACCAAAGCATTAATGACACTTAAGAACTCCATAAATATCCTGAAAAGTAAAGAGTAAAGAAACAGAATGCAATCTTACGAGGGCTGTACAGAAAAAATCCAGCCATTGTCAATATAATGAGAATGGTTATGTGGCCAGATACTTTCCACACAGCCCTCATATACGATACTGGTGTTAGGTCAAATATTAGTATTATATCCTCTAGAATACCTGAAATTAAGTTACTTCAGAGATGCTCATGAGGGTTCTCTGAGTAAACAGCAATTAAAAAAATATGTTGGAGAAGCCTGGATGGCTCATCAGGTTGAGTGCTTGCTTTACAGCCCCGGGGTCCAAGGATTGAGTCCTGGTCCCCACCCTGGTCCCAGCCCTGATCCCAGCCCTGGAACTGGCCCATGTAGACCCATATGCTGAACTGGGGTGTGCTTCCCATATGGGAGGCCCTTGGTTCAGCCCCCAGCTTAAGGGGGTGTGCCTCTCATGCAGGAGGTCCCTGACCTGGTTCCCACCCTATGTGGCCCCCACCCACCTGTGTGAAACAAAACCATGTCAAAAACTGATGATGTGGGGAAGCTGGAATGGCTCAGCAGGTTAAGCGCTTGCTTTGCAGCTCCGGAGCCCAAGGATCGAATCCCGGGCCCGGCCCAGGCGGACCCACATGCTGAACTGGGGTGTGCCCCCAGTTCAGTTCTTGCTGGGGCCTATGTGGGAGGCTCCTGGCCCAGTTCCTGCCCTGTGCAGCCCCGCGCCCACCTGTGGAGTGAAACTATATGGAAAACTAATGCTGTCAACTATGGAGACTGCTTTGGGCCCTCCCCCTTCTCTCTGCCTCTCTCTGTCTGTCTCTCTGTCAAAAACAATAAAAAATAAATCTTTAAAAAAACAAACAAACAAAAAAAAAACTGATGACGTGAAACTATGGAGACTGCTCTGGGCCCTCCCCCTTCTCTCTGTCTCTCTGTCTATGTCTTTCTCTCTTTCAAAAACAATAAAATAAATCTTTAAAAATATATGGTATGTTATCATCACACTGATGATCATAAAATAGTAGCGATAGCTCTGTCTTGATAGAAACTAATAATTATGGGTCCTACTCTTGATCAGTTGACCATCACTGTAACCTTGATTTATCATTCACATTTTTAGATGTTGTAACCAAACTGTAATACAGATTCCTCCCAATGCCTTTCTTGAAACAACCAGCCAAGCAGATGGAATAAAGGAAAAAGAATGAAAGAGGAAAAAGCACCTGATTAGTCCACAAAACAGGGGCAGGGACAGAGCTGGAAAGAGCAAGGCCAAGTACAAAGAAAAGAAAAATGAAAACACAACTACACTGTTGAAAAAGTATCAACATGTTTTTACATACACATCATTAATTCCATTCTGATGTCTAAAGATAATCTTTTGTGTTTCCTTGATGTTAGTAAATTCCTTGGGTCTGCTAACTGAGAGGAAGGTATATTTCCCTGTTCCATAAAGGAAAAGTGGAATTGATTAAGGTTGATGAAAAATTAAGGTCAATAAAGGTGTAGCTTGCTGCCAAATACTTTGGGAATCTTCACAAATGGGCTGCATATAAATACTGTAGCTATGTTTCTTCTGATGTAGTTCTAATAAATTAATGATCTTTATACTCTACTTTTTTTAAGTACCAAGATATTCCCCTGACACCTTTTAAAAGTAGAAACTAATTTTATATCTACCCATCCATCCTCTGGTAAGAGGCAAAAATACCACCCCCGCCACACACACATACCTATGTATACACATTTACATTGAAGCTTTTAAAAACTCTTTTATTTCCCTTATGCAAAGTCCTACTGTGTCTAGCTTAAGTTGATAACTCTTGAACATATCCTCTCTTATTTTCCCAAATTTTGGGATTGCTCTCATCATTTTCCATGCGGGCCGGGGTAAGGCTGCCTAATTCCACTTCATCCTCTCTAACTGGCCCACTACCATCCTCTAACTCAGTACATCATGGGCTGATCATGGCCTGCCTCAAAACCCTTTAGTGCCTTTCCCATTACCAGAACACAACCCACATGCCACAGCCTGGCATGGTCTCTCGATAACATTCACCAGCTTCAACTCCCTCAGCTTCCACTCTGTCCTACCTTAGGATCCAACAACTGCAAACCACTTTCAGTTCCCTGAACATGCTTCTGTGCCTTTATACATGCTTGTTCCTCTGTCTAAAATGCCATTCCCTATCCTACCAACACTGTTTATTCCTTACCCTTTAAGACCCAATGAAATTATCATCTCCTCTATGAAACAATCCCTTACTCTCTGAGTGTCACCAACTTCTGCAGAATTAATCATGCCTTGCTCAGTTCCAACTGTACTTTCTGTGTATCTTTTTTTTTTTTATTGTTTTTGAAAGAAAGAGAGAGAGACAGAGACAGAGACAGAGACAGAGACAGAGAGAAGGGGGAGGGCCCAGAACAGTCTCCATAGTTGCACATCATTGGTTTTTCCACTTAGTTTCATTCCACAGGTCGGTGTGGGGCCACACAGGGCAGGAAATGGGCCGGGGTCTCACTCCGGTGAGAACCGAACTGGGGGTACTCCCCAGTTCAGCATATGGGTCCACACGGGCCGGGGCTGGGATTTCATCCTTGGTCCTCGAGGCTGCAAAGTGAGCGCCTAGGGAAAGCCGGGACGGCTCAGCGGGTTGAGCGCTCGCTTTGAGGCCACGAGGACCGGGGATCGAATCCCGGCTCCGGCCCAGGCAGGACCCACATGCTGAACTGGGGAGTTCCCACAGTTTGGTTCTCTGGCTGTCTCTGTCTCTGTCTCTCTCTCTATCTGTCAAGAGTAAAATAGAAATAAATATGCACTGAAGACAAAAAGATAATTTCTCTCTATAAATGTGAAAAGATAAAAAAAAAAAAAATCTAAAAAAAAAAAAAAAAAAAAAAGTGAGCGCCTAACCCACTGAGCCATCCCGGCTTCCCCTCCATGTATCTTTACTATCATATTTTACATATATATATAATATACTACATACCCAGCATTATGATTTTAATTTGAATATTATGTCTAAGTAACTAAGTTTCCTTAAGGACAGGGATCCAGTCTCCTGTATTCTTGAGAATCAATATAATGTTTGCTACCTTAGAAAGCAATTGATAAAGTCTAGAAGAATGAACACATACAACCAATTAAATATATAAAACTAATGAAAATAAGAGTTGAAACTGTAGGTAATACCCTAAGGGGTCTGAAGTGAAGAACTGGAAACATGTTGAAAAACAACAAAAGCCACACCAAACGTACCTGACGCCACTGGGATAGCACAGTCAGCAGCCTTCAAAGCTTTCACCGCATCACACACGCGGGCAGGATAGACACAAACGGCAGCTGTAGTGATGCCTACGAAGAAAGAAGTCATAGCAGCCTTCTGTATGTGAGGTTCAATTTGCACAATATGCTTTTAATTATTATTGTGCTCATTTTGGCAGCACATAACATGATTAGTTATAGCACAATACTGGCAGAAATCAAAATGAGAGAAAAATATTCCCCTGCAATACTGCAACAAATGAAAAGGTTTTTATTTTTCACATTCCCTTCTAGTTCTTGAGAACATGGATCATTTTTTCCACCGTTACAGTCTTAGAATAAAATGATTGTGATATATTGTCCTTTGAGGTTAACATAATACTACTTTTTAAAAATTCCTAAATAGTAATCTTGGTGCTTTTGACCTGATGAAATTATTTTATTTCATATACAAAACAAAATTCAGATATTTACAGCATTTAAACAGACAGCATATGAAGAAAGAAGTAAGTGAACCTTACAGGGTAGTTTAGCAAAATGACACTTAACTAATCATATCTCCTTTTTTACAAGAAATAATAAAATATGAATCTGAAATCCCCATTTTGAGGAATAATCTCTTAAAAAATAAAAATTAAAAGAATTCAAATAGTTGCTATGAAACAAAATGATAACATAATAGCATAGGATTCATACAAAGTTATTTTTTTAGCCCCTCTCCTCCAAAGTTGTTGCCTTTAAGAGCTATAAATAGGTGGTGTTTTGTCACCTCAAAAGAAATGTCATGAATATTTTTCAAAAGCTGTAGAGCTTTTTAGGTTTGTAAGTTATCTATAAATTATTTGGGATAAAATACCTGTATTGGGCCAATGCAACACGTGCTCACAACCCTTCATGGGAAGATCTGGCTCCTAAAACCAGCCCAGCAAGTAACAAACATGTTGTCTTAGAAACACCATTTCACTTTCCAATTCTTGGTTTCCTCCTTTATAAATAAGGGGACCAACTCTCCAAGGTCTCCTCCGTGTCTAAAACGTTAAGGCTCTAAACTTATGGTAACTTTAGAAAGTCCTTTCTTTCATGTACACTAAGAGAGTGAATATAACTTTTTTCAAAAGAGCTAACCTAATATGCAAGCATGCAATGTTTCCTATCTACATTTTATTCTCAAAAGTATTTCATTTATTCACAGAAAATACTTTATGTATGAGATGTGATTATTAAGTAATAAGACTGGCTTTTTTCACATGTGGCTAGGGAATCAGAATCAGTATTTTAGAGTCACTGGATAAAAAATTTCCAAAACTGAAGAGCTGGAAAGAAAAATCAAGAAACTCTCAACCAGCCACTTTAATCCTTGATGGAAAGAACTGACCTAAAAATGAGAGTCAGAGTCTCTCCCTGCTGTTTTTCAGAGAGGAATTTCAATTTTTTGTCTATGTACACAATTCTATCATGGATTTTATTTCAGCTATCATTTTAGCAGCTGAATCTTACCTTCAATTCTCTTAGATTTAGCAATCAGTATTATAAAGAGGGAAACACCGGACAGATTATATACAACAACGTTACCTTTATCGTGCATATTTAAAGCTTTTAAGAGATCTTCTCGGATTGGATACCTGGCTTTATAACAGAGCCTTTGAATATTGGAAGATGTGTCATCGCCTGAAAGTGTAGTAAGGTCTATAAAGGTAACAGCTTTCAAGAGCCAAGCAGCCTGGTTTGAAGAAAAGTGAAAACAAGTTTAAAAATATAAATTAATCTCCAACTCAGTTAGTTAGTAGAGAATCATTAGACCAATAGGTGTGCTAAAATCTGACATCTATACTGTTCTGAGACACAGCATTCTGATATAGGATGCAAAATTGCTCAAGAGTGACGAACAAAATGAACATTACATAAAATAATGTAAAAGGGAAGAGAGTAAACTTATATTCTTTTTTTTTTCTCTCTCTCAGGTATCCCAGATTGAAATTCCTAAAACACCAAGTCTCCCCACATCTGACTTCTATATCTCATTCACAAGGAGTTCCCATGGCTCCACCACCGTGGGACAACATGGGAACAAGAGTATTTCTATCTTACATTTTACCTCCAGCCCTGGGATCTGGACTGAGACAGTATAAAAAAAATAAAATAAATGAGTCTCTAACTTCTTTGTTTCTTTCAATTTAATCCAATACCATTTCTAAAAAATATTCACATTTCACAATTCATTCCAATAAATATCCTTTTATCTTTTCAATCAGAATATTTCCAAAGATGAACAAAATGTGAGATGTCACCCAAAAAACTTTAATCGCAATATTTTGCCTCGCTTTTAAAATGACCCCTGAATTCCTTTCAGTTTTACAGTGTACAGCGTGTTTTTGGTTGGTATTCATGGAAGAATATGCTTACCACAAATACTCCTTGAAACACCCTTTTGGAATTTTGAAAAATGATTTATGAAAATTAATACTAAGGGAAACATATTGGTCAAAGGAGGTCAACTATTATATCTACAGGCCTCAACCGTGGGCACACCAGGTCTGGATGTTATGGTATGAAAATTAAAATAGTAGACAACCAAAGAAGATTTGTCTAAAAAACCGAATAAATGTGTAGAGAAAATACACCATTTAATTCACTCATGAATAAAGATGCCACAAATTCATTTGCGGCTTTGCCACTCAAGAGTGATAAGATTTTTAACTTGTTTGGATAAATGTGTTATCTTTCTCCAACCCATCATCATCATATATGAATTATTAAAATAAGTCATGGACAGCTGCAATCTTTTAAGTTTAGATGCATCTTGAGCAAAATTCAATACCGTGGCCTTGAGGGAAGAGCCAGGCTCTGTGAACTACAGGAGCAGAATGTGGAGAAGAATCCTCACCTGCCACTCCTTTTTCACGGTTCTGCAAGCCTGGAGTTGCTCGGCGCGCCTCACAACTGCCGGCTGATTCACCTGTATTTTGGAGATCCAGCTGAGGTCTAAAGGGGAATGAAGAATATTTTTAAAATTTAAAAGTTTTATTAAATATATTCATCTATTTTTTACATGGTCCTTGGAAGAATATATGAATCATTTGGCATCAAAGCTCTTTTAAAGCTTTTTTTTTTTTTTCACACAACTACAAATAACTAACTTGTTTTTTGTTTGTTTGTTTTGTATTTATTCCTTGCAGGAAGTCCACTCATGAAAAGGCTTGCTTCATGTAAAATTAAGTTCTTTTGGAACCTGTATTGATTCATTACACGAATATGTCTAACAATGGGGTGAGGTGTTCATTGAGCTTCCCATGCCACGTGCCCCACTTCTGACAGTAAAGACTTATATGTGAATGCCCAGTCCAGGAAAGCAAATGATCACTACATACTTCAGTGAATTAATGTTGGGGCTTAAAGGAATCCCTGATCAGTACACCCTTACTGACAAGATTAATATCTACTAGATGCTGATATAATACAGCCCATTCTTTTCTCAAAGGAGAACTTTTCAGAATATATGAGGAATTACAACATTGATATAACGGAAGTTAGAAAAGGGAAAAGAAAAACAGGATGTTTAAAATTTCAGGAGATATCTCTGTTGCTTTGGTTTGGAAATGTTCTCTCCTACCTCCATTCCATCCTTCATTCTCTTCTGGTTGACTATAATTTCTACTTTAAGACACAACCTAAATGTTTTTCTTTGTGAAAATATGACCAGCTCCCCAGATAGAACCAATATTAGGATATGCCTCTACTATAGGACTTGTATTTAGTTAATCGAGGAGTTGTGGTAAAATTGTCTCTTGTACTTCCTATATTGTGAGTCATGATCTTATTCACCTTTGAGTGCCTAACACCAAATATAGTGTCTGGTGCACATGTATTTCAACTTCATCCACCAATACTCTATAACACAGGCAGCCTCACAGTATATAGAGCATGAACCCATTTACCTTCTATAACTAACCTGACTTCTATAACCTTTCAGCAAACTCATGTTTTCGAAGAATCTTCTTAGAAGAACATTAAAAGACTACTGTGGAAAATGTTATTAATTAGAAAATATGTCACAATTCCACAATTCTCTATAATGTGATGGGAAAAACAGCTGACTGCATACTGTACTATGCAACACAAATAATATTAATAATAAAAAAACATTGTACTTGCATCCACCACAAAGATAAAACAACCAATAAAACCAGTTTCTATAGAAGACATTCTCATTCATTCATTCTCTCTCTAATTTCTATTTGATTCTACTCAATTTCAATGGTGTAGAAATCCCAAGTTACTGTTTGAGTGATTAATAATGATATTTAAATATCGCTGAAGAAGGAACAGAGTTTGAGTGCTTTTATTCTAATTAAATTATTTTGGTAGTCGAAATCATTTAACAAAACAGATTTTTAACATTTCAATCCATCTGCTCCTCAAAGACATTGCATGTTTTCCTGCTTGTTTGTCGAGCCAGCTTCACAGAGAACTGGGAATCTAAGTTCAGGCAAACAAAACCGGCCTCTTCTTCCCTACCCAGAGACTGATTTGGTTTGAGCAGAGCCCAAGGGACTAGTACCAGATAGACACACTAGCCTCATCCCAATTTATCTGAGACCTAAAAGACCTATTCATCTAACCAAAAGTAGGGGAGGCTCGTTTTACTTTTTTTTTTTTTTTAAAGATTTATTTTATTGATTTTTGACAGAGAGAAACAGAAACAGAGAGAGACAGAGAAGGGCCCAGAGCAGTCTCCATAGTTGACAGCATTAGTTTTCCATATAGTTTCACTCCACAGGTGGGCACAGGGCTGCGCAGGGCAGGAACTGGGCCGGGAGCCTCCCACACAGGTCCCAGCAAGAAATGAACTGGGGGCACACCCCAGTTCAGCATGTGGGTCCACCTGGGCCAGGGCTGGGATTCGATCCTCAGTTCCCGGGGCTGCAAAGCAAGCGCTTAACCCGCTGAGCCATCCGAGCTTTCCGTCTTTTTACTTTTTTAATTACTAATAATGGTGATCAAGTTCATGGTGAAGACTGTTTCAGGCAGACAGTAAAAATGAGTGAAGGAAGGAGTTGGTAGAAATACAATGCTCCCCACCAGGTGGCAGCTGACAGCGGTCAAAAGAGGGAAGCCTATGACAGTGGGACAAGACTTTGTGGCACTGTCCTTTATTTCATGTTCCCTTTCTGGAAGCTCTTCCCTACCTCTTCTCTACTCCCCACCCACTGCCACCACCATTGGAAGTACTGATCCCAAAGAGAGATCTCAGGCAACCCCCAAATCTTCATGATCTGGCTTCCACCTCCCGAGCACTGCCCCATCTTTTCCCTCTATCTTAAACTGGCAGAGATGAACCCTATGGCACAGCCTTTCCAAAGTGCTGGGAGTTCACTGACACATTACGTCACATTCTGTCTCTGGCCCTTGCATGCTGCTTGGTCCTTCTGCTTAGAATGCCCTTCGTTATCTTGCCTGTCCTGTGAAACGTTACTCAAACTTTAAGACTCAGTTCAAGAATATGAATAGATATTTTCCCAAAGAACGCATACAGATGGCCAACGAATACATGAGAAGGTGCTCAACATCACTAAACTCAGGGAATTGGAAATAAAAACCACAGTGAGGTAGTACCTCACACCTGTCAGAATGGCTATTATCAAAAAGGTGAGAAATGAGTGTTGGCGAGGTATGAAAAAACAACACTTGTGGACTGTGGGTGGGCATACAAATTGGTGCAGCCTCTATGGAAAACAGTGTGGCAGTTACTCAAAAAATGAAAAACAGAGCCACCAAATGATCTAGCAATTCCACTTCCAGATATTTATCCAAAGGAAACAAATCACTATCTCAAAAAGATATTTGCACTCTCATGTTCACTGCAGCATTATACACAGGTGTCAAAATAAGGAAATAACTTATTTGTCTATTGACAAATGAATGGACTGTAAAAATGTGCTATAACTGTTCAGTGGCCAGAACATGGAAACAACCAAAATGCCCTTCGATAGATGACTGGATAAAGAAGATGTGGTACATTTACACAATGGAATACTACTTAGCGATAAGAAATGATGAAATACAGTCATTTCTGGCAACATGGATGGTCCTAGAGACCATCTTATTAAGTGAATAAGTCAGAATGAAAGAATCAGGAAACATATGACC
>PVKE010007287.1:10546-51326 GCA_004027555.1 Craseonycteris thonglongyai | reverse complement strand
CCCCACCTCCCCCCCTGCCTCCTCCCTCTTCTCTCTCCCCTCCCCTCCTCAGGCAACCACTAAACTGTTGACTTTGTCCATGAGGTTTTGTTTCTTTGTTGCCTTCAATTTTAAAAGCCAGATGGAAAAAGCTGAGAACCATATGACTTCATTCATATGTGGAATGTAAAATCTTAACCATTTCTAAGTGTACAGTTCTGTACTTTTACGTCTATTCACACTGTTGTGCAACCAATTTCCAGAATTCTTTTCCTCTGGCAAAACTGCTCCATCCTCATGAAACAACAGCTCCCTATTCCCTTCCCAGCCTCTGGTGACCCCCATTCTACTTCCTGTCTTTGCATTTGACTCTAAGGACCTCCTCTAAGTGAAAGCCTACAGTGTTTGTCTTTTTTGTGACTGGCTTATTTCACTTAGCATATATCACACTTCCCTGAAAGGTTAAAAAGTAGGTTTGGGGGAGTTTTGTTATGATTGGTTTATAGGTATCATTTGCATCCTTAATCTACCCTGTGGTTCCCCAATCTGTGAGAATCAGAAGCCACGTGGGTGATTTAAATCATAAACAGTCTCCTGGGCTGCACTCCAGATCTTGTGAACCAGAACCTCCTGGGACCCTGGGGGTCCGTGTTTTTAAAAAGACCGCTGCAGCCAACCCACCGCTGGCCCTGACCCACATTGGGCGATCGGACTGGATTTTAGACTTTGTCAAGTGGGTGTGGGGCAGCCTGTCTGTCTCTTTATCGCCAGCCACCCGGGTGTTGGTTCAGGGTTTAGGGGAGGTTGGGGGTTTGACTATCTGCCCTGATGCTGAGAAGTAAGGCCCTTGTCTCCTATGTCTCCTGAACAGTTTTGTCCAAGCTGTGCTTGTGATACTGTCTGTCTTCTTGTACTTGTTTGCCTACAAAGAATACCTCGCCTGCCTGGTGCTGGCCATGGCCCTGGGCTGGGCGAACATGCTCTACTACACACGGGGCTTCCAGTCCATGGGCATGTACAGCGTCATGATCCAGAAGGTGCGTTCAGGCCTCTGCGCGTCGGCGATGCACGGGCCCAGAGGGTCCTCAGACAATGCCCAGTTTCCAGATGGGGAGACAGAGCAAAAGGGGTGTGCCCCAGGGACAGGCCACGTCTCCTTCTCTAAATGTTGCTGTCTCCATGTGCCTGTGGTCAGCTGTAAGTGCCCAGGCCTGGGAACACCTGGGCTTGTTGGGCATTTGGGGAGGGGTGCACTTTGTGAAGGAATGTTCTCACCCCCAAGCAGTGGTGTGCTGGTAAGCGTTTAACCGGCTCTCTGGGAAATACACACACACACACACACACTTGATCCATACATATGCTTATTATAAGATTTAATAATAAAATATACAGTACTTACTATAAATTGCACATAGCTAGTTGAGTCTCATGGAATAATCAGATGATTTGGGGGGCACTCTTGTATCTGTTGCCAACCTATGGTTGCAAATGACAAATGTGTGTTATTCCAACATAAGTGTTGGTTGAAAGTTTTCTTTATTTTAAAGAGTAAGATGAAGGTGAGACAATGAAGACTTATGCTGGCACTTCAGTTGTTTATGTATGATGTGAGCTCTTTATTTGCTAAGTTAGATAATAGTTTTTTGTTTTTTCTTTTTTTTTTAGTTTTGGGTTTCCTTGTATGGTTTTTATTTATTTATTTATTTTATTTTATTTGTTTATTCTTTTATTGTTTTTGACACAGAGAGAGAGAGAGATACAGAGACAGAGAGAGAACTGAACTGGGGGAACCCCCAGTTCAGCATATGGGTCCGCACAGGCCGGGGCCGGGATTTGATCCTCGGTCCCTGGTGCTACAAAGTGAGCACCCAACCCACTGAGCCATCCCGGCTTCCCCAATAGTAGTTTTTAAATACTGCAAGACTATTTCATTATTGTGCTATTTGCAATGTTGCACTACAGATAGGTCACATTTTTTTTTTAAAGACTTATTTTATTGATTTTTGACAGAGAGAAACAGAGACAGAGAGAGACAGAGAGAAGGGGGAGAGCCCAGAGCAGTCTCCACAGTTGACATTAGTTTTCCATATAGTTTCACTCCACAGGTGGGCACAGGGCTGCGCAGGGCAGGAACTGGGCTGGGAGCCTCCCACATAGGTCCCGGCAAGAACTGAACTGGGGGCACACCTCAGTTCAGTATGTGGGTCCGCGTGGGCCGGGGCTGGGATTCGATCCTCGGTCCTCGGGGCTTCAAAGCGAGCGCTTTACCCGCTGAGCCATCCCAGCTTTCCCTAGGTCACATTTTTAAGTTTAATCTGCTTTGACATTTTCTATATCACTGTCTTAAGTCTAGATCTAGATAATCAACAAAACAATGAGTCAATCTCTGATTTATAGCATTCACCAATTTCTATGGTGTAGATACTCCCAGCCAAGCTGATTTCCAGCTACTAACATGACATCAATGAGCACGAAGCTGGGAAGAGATGGAGAGTAATACTATTAATAGTATTTCCACCATAGGGCTACGGCAAATGTAAATAACCTTAAAATGTAGTAAAATGAGAAGTGATGGGTTTTGAATATTTATTGTCTCTGTTTTTAATACCATTTGTTTACTTATAAGTTTATATGATTTAATTTTTAAATAATGGCTGTTAACAACCAGCTCTCAAAATTCATGGAAATGTGAGCTGGTATGAGCGGGCATGGTCACTGCCCCTGGGAAGTGTGAGGATTACAGATGTGAGATGCGATAAAGAAAGGTGCTCAGGGACAGGGTGAACCAGCAGGGGCAGGCACAGACTGTTTCAGGAGGAAGGAGGAAGGAAGGGGGAGAGCAGGAACAAAAGGCTTCTTTGAGAAGGTGGGGTCCAGAGCAGCACTTCAGAGCATCAGGGGGTGGGACTCAGGGGAGGGGAGAATGCCTGAGTGAGGGCATTGTTAGGGTGGGAGCCTGGGAGGGGGTGGGGAGCAGTGAGATCAGTCTACAGTGAACATGTGCAAAGGCTTAACCATGTTTCTTTCTTTGAAGGTCATTTTGCATGATGTCCTGAAGTTCTTGTTTGTATACATCGTGTTCTTACTTGGATTCGGAGTAGGTAATTGATTTATAAAAAGTAGTAACTTCCACATTTGTAAGACACTTTCTACAGATGTCAGTGACAAAGCACGTCCGCAGCCTCAGCAGCAATGATATGAGCATCCAGCAGAGCCTTTTCCATGCATTATGTTTTTAGTTTTCTCAACATCTCAGACAAGTGGGGAATCATCATCCCTGATCATAAGGTAACTGGAGGCTGAGACAGCAGGAATTGAGCCAGGCCTGCCACTCTCATCCATCCCCACCGTGGGATGTGCCTCCCGCGTTCACGTCCACCCACGTGTCTCACAACCTGACATAGGCTTGGCAGGTGTTTCTGGCCCCCTTTCACAGATGAGGAAATCAACTTTGCCAGAAATTTCATCAGTGGTCCTTGAAAAAATGGAAGTAAAATAGTGCATTGAGGTCACCTCCTTTGGCCTGCCACCTTAGGTGTCTCTCACAGTTTGCTTCCATCAGATCTGTGAGAGCATCTGGCCTGCTGGGGACCAGGGATGAGGACCCCCTCACCCCCATTCACAGCAGAGGGAACAGCACAAGCTGATTTTATTTCCAACCTCTGCACGGGAGATATGGTTTTATTTTCCCATGACACTTTCTGTTCCTTCACTGATCATTGGCATTTGAAGTTAGGCAAATGTTCCCATATGCCTGGTACCTTTTCTGTGCTATAATTTGCTTATTTATATGATCCTTTACTTCTTGTGTATTCATCTATTCATTTACTTATTAATTTGATTGACAATCTATCCATCCGTCCTTCCTGTCACCCATCCATCCATCCATCCACCCACCCACCCTTCTTTTCTTCCTTCCTTCCTTTCTCCCTTCCTTCCTTCTATCCATTCTTCCATCCATCCATCCATCCATCCATCCATCCACTGACCCACCCACCCATCCATCATCTATCCATCAATCCATCAATCCCCCATCCATCCATCATCCATCCATCCATCCATCCATCCACCAACCCATCCTTCTTTCCTTCCTTCCTTCCTTCCTTCCTTCCTTCTTTCCTTCCTTCCTCCCTCCCTCCCTTCCTTCATTCCATCCATTCTTCCATCCATCTATCCATCCATCCATCTGTTCATCCATCCATCCATCCATCCACCCACGAGCCACTGCTATAATGTGCTGGAAAGAAGAGAAAGGCCCCAGACCTTGGCCAGGGGATCTCACTGCAGAGCATTAGGAGGACACTGAGGATATCACAGTGTTTGGGTAGATGACCCAGGGTACAGGGAGTCGGGAGCTCAACGTCTGGCTGGGGAGCCAGGGACACATGTACGTAGGTGATAATCAGTCACACTGCAAGGCTGCTAGTGATCAGTGGTCGAATGGGGTAGAGGTGGGAGAGGAGAGTATGGTCTTTGTTAGGCAGAAGGGCATTCTGCAGGAGGTCAAGGAAGAGAACCAGCCAGATGAGGCTTCTGGAAGAGCTGGGGCTGGAGATGGCATTTAACTGACCAGAGGGAAGGAAGCAGCAGGTCTGCAGTGTGTGTGTGTGTGTGTGTGTGTGTGTGTGTGTGTGTGTGTGTGTGTGTGTGTCAGTGTCAGTGCAAGCATGCATGAACTTCTTAGGCTTGCCAGGCACAGAGGCTAAAGAGAACACGTTGCTTTGTCCCCCAGCCCTGGCCTCCCTGATTGAGAAGTGTCCCAAAGACAACAAGGACTGCAGCTCCTATGGCAGCTTCAGTGACGCTGTGCTGGAACTCTTCAAACTCACCATCGGCCTAGGCGACCTGAACATCCAGCAGAACTCCAAGTACCCCATCCTCTTTCTGTTCCTGCTCATCACCTACGTCATCCTCACCTTCGTCCTCCTCCTCAATATGCTCATCGCCCTCATGGGAGAGACGGTTGAGAAAATCTCCAAGGAGAGTGAGCGCATCTGGCGCCTACAGGTGAGCCTGGGGCAGGAGGGACCGTGCCATGGAGGCCTTTGCAGGGACTCAGTGCAGCACACGGTCTTGACAGCCATAAGAACCGGTGGGTCTGGGCTGGGGCCTGGGACAGGAAACCAGGCTGACGGGGGTACTCTGCTCAGTCAACGGTGTGATATGTAGATGCTGAAGTGTGACCTTAGGTTGCATTAAGAGGAGTATAGGGAATAGCACAGTGGAGGTGACAATTCTGCTCTCCTCCACTCTGGCCTTGACACACCTCCCTTCCTGTGGGCCTTACAGGCTGAGGACACTAGCCCACAGGACTGTCCAGAGGTGGTGCCCAGGCCTGGGAGAGGACTGGAAACCATGACTTATAAGAAATGGTGTTGGAACTAGGGTTGAAGAAGGTGATATCTGTTCAGAGAGCAGCTTCCTTCTGTGGCCTCAGGAGGCAGAGCTGAGGCATATGGGGTAAATACAGGAGGAAAACTGATTTGACACAAGAAAGATTCTAGTTATTAGGGCTTTCTGAATTGGCTTGTTGATAATATTGGACAAATTATTGTCAAGAAAACTGCTGAGAGGATCCAAAGCCTGGGATGGAGGTGGGACTATATGATGTCTGAGCTTCCCTTTACTGGAGTGTCTTGGGGATCTTAACAACTTCCGTGAAGAAGCGCCTGGACTCTCAGAAGCATTGCTTATGCCACGTTTAAAGCCATTTGAACACCTTTCCCAAACTCCCTGGTTTTTTATTTTTGAATTCTGTGGATTAGCTGAACTTTCAGGATTTATGCATTAAGCATCCAGTGGGGGTGGAGTGAGCTGTTTGGTGGTGTGTGTGCGCGCACTTGTGGGCATACATGTTTGTGCACTCTGCATGTGCATACTTTGTGCATGCATATGTATCTATGCATTTTGCGTGTACTCACCCATTGTGTGTGCGCGCGCTTGTGTGCATATGTGCATATGCGCATGCATGTGTGTACCTTTCATATGCATGTGTATCTGTGCATGTGTGTGCATATACGTATGGTTTCATGCATGTGCGTGCATATGCATGTGTGTCTGTGCATTTTGTGTGTGCTCATAGTTTGCATGTGTGCATTGTGTGCACGTGCATGTGTGTGCACTTTGCATTTGCATGTGTATCTGTGCATTTTGTGTGTGCTCACACTTTGTGTGTGTGTATGTGTGTGTGTGTGTGTGTGTGTGTGTGTGCAGGCACGTGCTGGCCCATCAACAACATGCTTAGGCTCCTTTCTGTCCCCAGAGAGCCAGGACAATCTTGGAGTATGAGAAAATGTTGCCAGAATGGCTGAGGAGCAGATTCCGGATGGGAGAGCTGTGTAAAGTAGCAGAGGACGATTTCCGGCTGTGTCTACGGTAACAAAGGACAAGGGGCCCTTAGGCTGTGGTCTCGGGGTGGGTCAAGAGAGCTGAGTGCTTGTAGGTGAATGTGAGGGCAGCTGCACTGCACTTGCACGGCCGTGGTCTCTTCTAGACTCCTCAGAAGGTGGCATTTGCTCCTTCAGAGTCGCTGGCTCTGGGACGAAGCGTCCTGAGCTTCGCAAGGGAGAGGACATTAGACTCTGCCAGCAGCAGGCCCCTTCTGTCATTTTGGAGGGGCCTCCCTGGCCTCTCCCTTTCCCGTCTCTGGTTTGGAAAAGATTTTTCAGCCTGGAACTCTTCGTCCTTCTGTCTACCTTAGGTGGGTTCATGTGATACCAGGGGACCCAAGGCACATTTTGTCATTAGCAAATGGAAAATGACAGCTGCTTTTGACATTTAGCTTTTTGATTCTTAAAAAGTATGTGCCATGACCCTCTTTTCTGGTGAATTCACCTCTTCCTAACCACCATCTGACTGCCTAACCCTACAGGCTACCTTCTCTGAGTAGAACGGAACCTTAACCTACTTCTCTGACATTCCCATGATGCCGCAGGAACCGTTATTCCGACTATCATCATTATTCTAACAAATATCTCTACTTTTGAATCCTCACTCTAGATCTCTAGATGTGAGGATTGTTCTCTGAAAGTGAACTTTAGCCAAACCATTATCTTCAGTTGTTCAGATGTTCTCTGAAAGTGAACTTTAGCCAAACCATTATCTTCAGTTGCAGTTCAGTTCTGTAGACACCTCCCGCTCTTTCGGGGTTTGAAGTCTAACCACCTTTTAGTGCAGCCTTAACCCTAGTTAAGTGTCTGTGACTTCAATCCTCATGCCCTTACATTGAGAGGGGAAGAATTTTGAGATAGCTCACTCCGGAGGCAGATTAACTGCATCCTATAAATCAGTGACTGGCCTCCTGCCACCTGGAGACCCTCGCAAACCTAAAAGTAACAGGGTTTATCAAGACACCTCTAACAAGGTTTATCCCAAAACTCCTACATTTCTACCGAGATTCCTCCTCTCCACCTTGAGTCACGAGTGGCATGTAGAATCTTAGACAAAGGGATCACATGGACACTAAAAAAGTATAGAACCTGTGAGAAATTTACCCACGGGGAGTGCGTGTTAGGTGCTGCTAGCCCTGTGTGCTCTGCCGGCTAATACAATCTCCTTCTTCTATCTTAAGAGTTGTCTGAGCGTCTGATGTCCTCTGTTGGGTGTCGCTTCCTACAACACCTTCTCAGCCAGGACCCCCTCTTTCTCCCCCCCTTTCCAAGGACTGCCTTTCACCAGCCAGGCACTCTGCTGTTATCTGAAGTTGTCCCCATTACCCCTCTGAGTTTCTGGGTCCCACACACTAGGGGGAGACTGATACCCCCCAGTATGGCTGGGAAAATGGGTACTTGGGCAGGTTTCAAACGCTAACGATGCTGATGTAACTGTGTGGGGCAGAGTACTCCTGATTCCTAGGACAGACAGAAGGAGAGCTTTCTAGGCCACCACAAACGCCTGTTCTCTTTGTTTGGATTTAATGAGACACAGTTGGGAAATAGTGAGAATGGTTATCACACTTGTAGGATCAACGAGGTCAAGTGGACTGAGTGGAAAACACACGTCTCCTTCCTCAATGAAGATCCAGGGCCCGTGAAACGGACAGGTACTGTTGCTGTGTGGAAGCATGATGCCCACTGTCTGACCGTGCAACTGGGCAAATCGAGTTGGAGGGCGCTGGTTTTCCCCATCTGTAAAATGGGAGGGTTGCATGAAATTGGTTCTCGGGTCTGACATTTTGTAACATTTTATAACCCTAGTTGGAATAACTTCTAAAAATCAGGTGGTTAAAAAAAGAAAAGAAAAGAACAAATCGGGCACCAGACAGGGACGTACACCTTGCAGAGAGCTATATTTCTAAAATAGTGTTTTGTTTCATTTTCAAAGCAGATCTCAACAAAATCCAAGCTTCTTCCAGGAGCAACAGCAAAACCACCCTCAATGCATTTGATGAAATAGATGACTTTCCGGAAACGTCGGTGTAGAAGTGGGATCCAGAGCTGATGTGAGCAGCGGCCGTCTAGTGCTGCAGGCTGGGTCCTGGGCTCGGTGCGGAGGGTTTGCAGAGCGATGGAGTCTGTGCTGCCTGCCTACAAGTGAAGAGCACCCTCATGCCGAGCGGTGGGTGCACTGAGAGGCGGTTGTCAGCTTGTCTGAGTGGGAAACACCATGGATTTTGTTACTTAGTGAAGAGTTTGTGTAAACCTATGGCCAGCAGGCCTGAGCCTGGGATTCAGGAAGTCCTGAGTGAAGCCCCTGGGTTTACCAGCTGCAGGTCAGCTTGGCTGGGAGGGGTGATAGGGAAGAGGCAGGTACTGAGGAGCAGAACTGTCTGCCAACTTCCCTGGATAGCCTCCAGCCGCAGCCCACACTTCCACTGTCTCCCCTACTATGACTGGGTCTCCAGAAATTAAGGGACTTGGTCCCATCGCAGAACATACAGGAGACTGGACTAAGTCCAATATCCTGGGGGAGGAGGGAAGTGAGCTATGGAAATGCCCTTCCGGAACCTTCCGGGAACAGGAACTACCCTGGGCATGAGTGCGCCTTGGCACCCCAAGGTTTCAACTGTCTCAAAGTGAGAGACGTTTTTAGTAGTGTCTTAACACAGGGTTCTATTTTCAATAGAGAAAAGACATTTCAGCTGTGAATGTAAATGACTTCACATGAAGTACGCAATTTTAAAAGTTGAGAAATAGATTTTAGGATTTGAGACCAGATGTAAGTATTGTGTACTTGGCCTCAGGGTGGCCAAAGCAAGGACAAAGAGTGTTTCTTTACACACACAAAAGTCCACTCCCAGCGTGCCAGGCAGGGCCCGAGTCCCTGGGATCTGGGTGAGAGAACTTGGCTCTTTCCCTTCATCTGAAACAGAAAGAGTGGCCTCTCTATGTATATGGTCTTAAATCTCAGAGGTTACCATTATACATCAGTATTCTCACTGAAGAAATTTAACAAAATACCTGGAATGTTCTGGTATCGAATGTTTTTGTTAACTGTGAATTTGGAAGCTGAGGAAAAGGTGTATGTAAGCCAGGAACACCTGCCAAAACATGGGGCTTATTTTTAGATCCTCATCCTTTGATTTTTTTCTCCCCCTGAAATATACAGAGTCAGTTTGGGGGTAGAGGTGAAGGGGCGATGGAAGGAATGTTCCAGACTACTGGATCCTAAACAGCCAGAAAGGCCCTTCTGCCTCGGTTATCTGTAAAAGGATTCATGTGGGAATTTTTGAGGTGGAAATATGAAGATGTGAACCATGAATATTGATTTTAAATAGCACAAAAATAAATTTGGCCTTTAGACAACTTGGCAATTGGCTAGTAAATTTGACTTGAGGCAAACTGAGGCGTGAGGGCCAAGCAGTCGTGCTGGGCTTGTTTCTCCATTCTGGGCTGCTCAGGACACCAGTGGACCTGGGTGGGGAGACACTTGGCCTCTGGGGAGGGTCAGGGAGAGATGGGGTGGATCGAGGACGCAGCCTGAGAACTGCCCAATCTGTAGCAGGCCCTGAGCGCCCAGCTGACGCAAGAGCCAGCCAGCGCTTTAGGCAGCAGCAGTCAGACCAAGCCGAGGTGTGAGCAGGGGTCACAGGGACTAGGCACGACCTCTGGAAGAGGGAAGATTTGGGGGGCAGGGGGCGGCTTGTCACAGAAGCAGGAGAAGCACATGTGTTCCAGATGTGCACAACTCGTGCCAAAGATTGGGTGTTTCAGGGAGAAAGATTTTAGTTCCATGTAGTCCAGCAACTCTCTAGATATTTCAGATGTTTAAGCAGAAGCTGGCTAAGCACTTATACGGGATCTTGTTAAAGATCACAGTCTGATCAACGCGGAGGTCCTTCTAGCCTGGAGATCGGCGCCCTGTGCCTGGAGTGACCCGCTTCCATACATCCAGAACAGGTGTCCTGGTTTGGAAGGCAGCCATTTGGATCTATGGCACATGCTGCTCCACACTGTGGAGCTGGAAATTCCACAACTGCTTTGACTCTGATATGAATGGAGAAAGCCAGGCCCATTTTCTGCTCGAACAAAAGCTGGGAGGCTCTGCAAATAGAAATCAACAATGGGGTCTTTGTCTTCTCACATGTGTGGAGTGCTGCTGTCAGAGGATCTGGATGGAATTTGTTGGCAGGACCATTTTTTTTTTTTTTTTACTGGATGTTCATTCCCCAAAGGCTTCTAGCTGAGACAGTCTGATCCAGGTAGGTTTACCACAGCAAAGGGAAGCAATGGGTCAAAGAGCATTCATTGGTTTAAAAGGACCAGTTCCCTTATTTTATACCTGGAGACTAAAGCTCAGAAAGGAAAGTGGGCTTGTTCAAAGTCACGCAGGAAGTCATACTAGAGATGTTGAAGCTGGAGTGTTCTGATTCCTGGACCACAAATATCTATGTACATGTACATGTGTATGTACCTGTATGTGTAACTGAGTCTGCTTTTGTTATTGGCATGTCAGGGGCTGGGGCTTTTTGCTCGGATGATTCATGTTGGCAGTCTGTAGTATCCCTGTGGTCTCTATGATAGGTTTAAAACTCAAGCGTGCATACAGGTGTGCATGAAACCACACACACACACACACACAAACACACCATGCCACACTGAATCCATGGATGTGTCAGGATTCCCTGATTTCCATTTCAGTAATTTAAGGGGAAGGCTTTTTCCAGGGATGGAATCTGCCATGCTCAGATATTGGTTTGGGCTGGAAATTTCCTTTAGCTAAACTCTGCCTTGGGAAGATTCCATTATTCCAAACATGATGTGATGTATCTGTTTGGAATAGAAATGGTGCGTACCTTCCTCCCTGAGATGTGGGAGGTGTTTGAGGTTGTACTGTGAAATCGTTAAGCTCTTGGAAGGCTGCTGCCTGCTAGAACCCAGTATTATTGACGTTCCTTTTCCTCCTCAAGGCCTAGTCTGCTGTGTCCTGTTGCTCTGGATGGGGCCCGGGCAGATGGCTGTCATCCCAGCCTGTAAGCCATACTTGATATCTGTATTGATTTACATGATTTTTACTGTGATCTTGGTCCTAAACACAGAGTTGTTACCTTGTTCTTATCGAATGTGCCTGATCCTTGTAAATTCCAATTTACATACTTGTAGGTGTGTGAAACTCTATGTTCATGAAACATCAAAATGCTTTTATGGTTGCTAATAAATTTTTATTTTGCCACGTTATGATCATGTTTTATCCTTGTGTTAGGTATGCCAATGAAAGGCCTACTAGAAATCCTAATGTTACTTAACAGGAGTGAATACAGAGAAGGCCACTATTTGGGCCTGCAGCATCATTACTGGTCCTGGCTTAGGGACAGGGCCGGTACCTAAGACATGTTATCTTTGCACAGTGTTTACGTCTGGAAGAACATTCATGTCTAGTAGCCCACTGGAACCACTCAATAACTCTGGAAGCAGTTTGAGTAAAAGGAGACTCAAGGAATTGCATGACATGCCCAAGAAATTACAGCCAGAAAATGTTAGTGACTCAGGTATGACCCCTGAGCAGCGCTCTATTCACTGGCCCTCAGTTTACTTTGCATGGATAGAAAACCATGGTTCTACCTGGAGACCAGAAAGTATAAATCCCTTTTGTCCCCCTCAGCCCCTCCACTAGGACCTTTGTGAAGAGGCAATGAGGAAATGCTTACGAAAGAGCTGGTGCTATTATATTACTACTGTTCTTGCCCAACTCATTGTATATGCATTGTTTCATTCTTTTGAGTTCTTTTATAAGGAAGACAGTTCTCAACTTAAATGCCAAAATACTGCTGTGCCTTATGGGTTGCAGAGCTTGCCAACAATTTATTCATAAGTGATATGCTGCATTTGAGAGATTGTTTTACTTAATTCAAATGATTCCCAGAATAACATTTCCACAACAACATTTTTCACTGGGAAGACACATATTATTCCCTGGGAATAACAAGTGGTGAGAAATGAGAATGGTACACAATCCATGTCCTAGCTCAACCAAACTTCAGCCTGTAATCTAGAAATGGAATGTGCTATCCCTGGGAACAGTCTGAATGGATTCATAGAAAAAGGGTGGTAACCACTGTTACTAAATATATCCTGAGAGTAGTGGAATGCCTGAGCCCAGGAATGCGAACAGTTCTTTGGCTCTTGATACTGTGCAAAATTGCAATCAAATTTTTTCAGCCTTTGAGCTTGCCATTTAGAAAGCTCTTTCATTCATATTGGTGATCTTGATAACACAGTTTTGTAGGTTTGATAACTATTACATTCCCATTTTCTATTCCCCGCTTTAACACTTTAGACCCTTGTAATCTTACAAGGGCGGGTGGGCGAAGGTCTCAGTCTTCTGTAGGTAGCTACTTCCTGCTGGCTGTGGGCGTCGTCCTACCTATCTGAGGGTCCAGAGAACAAAAAAGGGGTTGGAACTGAAGGGAAGACATCACAGGAGGGAGTAGGATCTTGCGAAGTCAGTTGGCTTTTTCAGGGAGGTGGTGTGTGCAATGTCCCAAGAGCTGCATCATTGGACAGGTTGGCATCCTTGTGTTCTGGAGGTAACAGATTAGCAAGATTAGAACACATAACCAGAACCACAGAAAGAGAAAAATACAAAACACAGAGAAAATGGATCTTTCAAATTATCTACCAAAATTGCATCTACATGCCTTACTTATTTAATTATAAAACTATACAACTTCCTTCCCACTTAATGTGAAGTTTGAATTTAGAAACCTCAAGTTCCTTTTAAAATAGAAACAAAACCAAAATTGAAGGCAAGGACAGAGTTTCAAAGAGAGGGTGACAAGAACTAGTCTTAAACTCCTGTCTCACAGCAACTGGTACACACAAACCGGTCCTACAGACACTGGTACACACAAACGGGTCCTACAGACAGCCTCCTCTTAGGTCACACAAGCCCCTCAGGGCAGAGACGCTGTCAGGTCAGCTGGTACGCTGCCTACCACTGTGGCCCACATAGACCCAAACCACAGAGACGGAGGACTCCTGATGTCAGAGTTCAAACCAAGTCCCCAAAAGATCAAAGCAGTCAAGAAGTAAGGTTTCAAGTTCAAAACTTTCACAACCTTCTACAATTTTTCCAGTGTCTCTTGGTTTGCCTCTTCCCGTTCATTCAGAAATAACCAATTTTAGGACAAACCACTTTGTTTTCAGTTCCTTCACAAATATATTTTTATACCTTGTAACGTCCTTTAAATATGCATAAAAGTAGGAGAAACATATTCAGTTTGCGTTGGGTGTCTTTTAAATCCTCAGGACTGCAGGTCCAGCTTTCCCTTCCCGTAGCCACCACAGCAGTGGGGAGGTGCCTGTTTCATCGGGCGCAGTGGATCCAAGGTTTAGACAGACAGATGGACCTATAATGAGCAAACTGACGCAAAATGGTTACTCTTTACCCTAAATGTTCACATTGCCCCAAAGACAGGAACCACTAAACATTCTACACACCTTTAGCTAAATACATCCAAACATTTTCATCTCGTTTGAAAAGATATTGGTCCTTCTGAGAATGCCCCTAGGAGGATTGACAAGAAAACAAACATTTGAGATCTTCTAATGGCGTTGATTTTCATGTTGTGGTATCATTTTTCTCCCTTTCAAATTCTGTCTTTTTAATTCTGGTGTGGTAGATCTAAGGCTGGATCCCCTCAAGTTGAGCAGCGAATCAGGGGTCAGGACAGTCCAAGGCCTAGTCCACTGTTCGTTAACTGCTCAATGGGTCATTTCCAGGTCTTAAGGAGCAGCTTGTCTTCCTCTTTGAACCAATGGGATGGCCCTGTTTGGTGGGCCTTTTTCCTGGTTAAGAGCAAACCTATGTATGGTTTCTAGTGGTGAGCAAGTTCCCTAAGATACCTTCTAACATGTAAGTCTTGGCTAAGCTCAGCTTGGCTAAGTCAGTTTTAAGGGCTTGGAATGGTCTCCCATACACAATTTCAAGTGGGCTTAATTTAACCCTGCTTCAGGGAGCTATTCGATCCCTCAGCAGGGCAAGCAGTAGTGCCTGAGTATCTGGATGTACTTTTTGATTATTCTTTTGGCAAATTGGACAGTTTTTAATAACCTCTTGGACCATTTCTGCCAAATGCGTTCCAGTAATCTATGATATTATGGCTTTGCTCAGAGAGAGGGATTGACCTGTCCTAAGAATGTAGGGTTTTCTAACCTGTGTTCCAGCGTGGGCATTGGTTCTTCTCCTTCCAGGAGCATCTGTAGTCGGTGTACATTCTCCACAGGGACTTGAAGGTGGAGCTGATTCTCTTCTGGGGCACAGGGTACTTGAGCATGTAGTTTTGACAGCAAGTCTTGTCCCATCAGAGGTGTTGGACAATCGGGCAAGTAGAAAAACTTATGCTTGAGATGTTTCTCCCTCTATACATTTTAATGGCTAGATGCAATGTTGCTATTCTGGTTACCAGTTGCCTCAATGACTTGAACAGTCTTGTCACAAAAGTCCAGTAACTTGTTCATTTAAAACAGTTAGCACCAGTGTCAAGGATGAAGCCTACCTTTCTGTTCCCCTCTGTCAATCTTACTGAGGTTCCTTAGGGGTGATTGTTAGAACTTGATTGGGGAACAGAAGAGACTTGGGTTAGGCCCTGTCAATCTTCCTTTAATTCAGCCATCCTTCAAGCCATCAGGATCACTGGGGCCTTTTTGTCCTTTGCCTCTTCTGTTTGGGGAAGTCTTTTTTCCCATGGTCCATTTTTCTGCATAGAATACATTGATCTTTTCCTAATGGGGGCCTGGGCAGACTTCTCCCCCTACCAGAGCGTTCTCTGGAAGAATTAAAATGTTTATATACATATTCCAGATAATGTGAGCATGATTTTGGTAAAGACATTTGAAACCATAAACGTGGGTTCCTCGGGGTCCAAGTGATGAGATAGAAATGCTCTTGACTTGACCACAGTGAGTAGAGGAGGAGAGAGGAGAGGTTCCTTGTGGGGGCCGGAAAGGGAGGGTGGTGGCATTTCAGCCCAAGGACCTTTGAGGAGAAGCCTCACGGGAGGCGAGGGACTGGGCATTTAGGACATGGACAACTTGAAAGACTGTATTTGTGAACCAGAGAGGTGAGACGTGGCTCTAGGTCACATTTCCACTAGTGCCCACTGTTCTCTGCTCTTTCTGTCTTTACCACCTCTGCTGTGGGAGCCCAGAGATTTCCTCACATGCTGGCTGGGAATGACAAGTGTGTTCTTTCAGAAGGAGAAGTGATGTTGCAGGAAGCGACACCCAACAGATACAGATGCTTAGACAACTCTTTAGATAGAGGAAGGAGGTCTTATTAGCTGGCAGAGCATGCGGGGCTAGCAGCACCTGAGCACACGCTCTCCCAGTTAGATTTCTCACCGCTTGCATACATTTGAGTGTGATTTTTTTGTCTAGGGTCCCACGTGTTTCTTGTAACTCAAGGAGGGGAGGGGGGCAGGGGCAGACCTTGCACCTGGGTTTCTGAGAACTGTTTGTTCTCGGCCTTGATTTCTATAATTGCTGGACTTTCTGAGACTCAGGGACTTTTTATCTCCTGTCCTTGTTTTGCAAGAGTCTCCAGGAGGCCCCTTCTTCTGTCATCTTTTAAAGTTCTTCCTCTCTCAGTGACAGGTGTGAGGAATATGCCCCTTGCAACTTTCCCAAGTTGGGAAGGAATGGCAGCTTTTCAAGGGGCGCGTGTGAAGACTCAAAGAGGCTCTGAGCTCCCCGAGGTCAGTGCAGAACAGTGCACATACATGCCTAGTGGTGAAGCTGTGTGTGGGTTACTGTCTGCCTGTGGACAAAGAACCATTCAGAGTTTTTATTTATTCGCAGTGTTACTTCTACAATCTGCCCTCATGTCTTGTTTACATCTCATCTTCAAAAGAGCATTTAAAAATCTCCTATGCGTAGCACAAATCATTTTTTTTTAAAGATTTATTTTATTGTTTTTTTGACAGAGACAGAGAGAAGGAAGAGGGCCCAGAGCACTCTCCATAGTTGTGTATCATCAGTTTTTGACACGGCTTTGGTCCACACAGGTGGGTGCGGACCACGCAGGGCTGGAACTGGGCTGGGGGTCTCCCAAGTGGGAGGCACGCCGCCCACCTTAAGCCAGGGGCCAAACTGGGGGGTGAGAACCTAATGAGGGGCCTCCCACATGGGAAGCACACTTCAGTTCAGCATATGGATCTGCATGGGCTGGGGCCAGGATTCGATCCTTGGTCCCTGGGGCTGCAAAGTGAGCGCTTAACCCACTGAGCCATCTCAGCTTCCCCTGGATAGCACATCTCTTGCTAAAGTTTATAGGCCAATACTTAATATATTATCATTTATTCAAATATGAAAAAATTAAAAACAGCAAGTCTGCACCATTGATTTCTAGTAGCATTATACATTACTTGAAAACATACATTTAATTCTATGCTCAAGTTAATAACTCTTTGTATATGGTATCTATTTCAATTTTAAAATTCGTTTTCAAAGGGCTATTTATTAAGAATGTTAAACTATCAAATTATATAAAAAGCTATACAGAAATAGAAAATGCACTTTGAATAGGCTGTATATGCAATTATGATATCTTTAAAAGATGTTAATTTATTAATTCATTCCAGAAATTTGTCTGAATGCCCACTATGTGCAAGGCACTGGAGTAGGTACTATGGATAAAAAAAGGTACGTTAACTAAGACGCAATCCTGACCTTTGGGAGCTTCCAAATTAGTAGAGTTCTTCAAGACACTGTATAACACATGAACTAGAAGTGTTTTCTAATGTAAAGAGGAGCAAATACTCTTTGCATTGAGTGTTAGTTTAGTTGTCTTTGCAAAAGCTTCTTTCTTTTCATAATATGCAGCCTCATTTACAAACACGGGGTACACGGTACAGTCTCCATCCAATGGAATAGTCTTTCCATCAAGAGTTAAAAACACAGGGTCCCCAGGGTGCAATGGTTTCCAGTCTTGATCCTTTTAGGAAACAATTAAAATACATAAATTACATCCTGTGTTTCTCCTACTTAAAAATTTTTTATGTCAGACGCTAGACAACTAATAAATTATAGCATTGGATTCTTCTAAGAGAGATACTTGAGAGAGATATTGAAGGGCATGTGAGTGGTCTGACTAAGCAGATGGAGTAGTTAATTTTGGTAGCAGTTTTAAGAGTTCCCCTTTTATAATAATTTTTATAACTGACCCATGTGGTCAGAGTTCACTTCAATACCAAGTAGGCCTTGAATGTTGCCAAAGACGTGTACCAATAAAAGGCAAAACAAAATGTCTCTTTTCGCATAGAGTCTACAGCTCGCTAGCTGAAGTTAAATTCTGTTCATTAAAATTCAGGAGCTATCCACTAAGAACCTTCTGTGTGCAAGACATTATACTGCTGAGGATATGAAAACAAGTAACATTGTGACTGTGCAGGAGGCGATCTCGTCTGATGGGGATTGGTGAGAGGAGGTGGGCTGGGCTGGGAGGAGACGAAGACAAGGTGGATGTATTTCATGTGTCCCCCCCCCACATTACCGCGACAACTGAGTTATCTGAAAGGTCCCATACCAGAAATTTGGACCTTTTTGAGTCCTCAAACTCCAATGTTGTAACACTGCAGAAGACCTGCAGCAGTTTTTCTCAAACTGGTGTGATTGAAAATCAGGTAGGGATTTTGTTAGAAGATAGATTCTGACTCTGTAAGTCTGGGGTGTGAGTCCATTTCTGACATTTCCCAGCACAGCACAGCACTGGGAGTCTATTAGAAGAGTGGAATTTCATTCGCCCTGCAGACCTACTAAGTCAAGGTCTTCATGTTACCTAATCCCCGTGAGTATGTGCACAATGTTCAAGTTTGAGAAGCGCTGCGTTCCAGCAATTTTCTCAACCCTGACTGCACATTATAATTATCTGGGATGTCTAAAGAAATACAGAATAGTAGAGGAGCCCATCTCAGATACATCACATCAGATCTCAAGAGTGGGGCTCATAATTTTAAAAATCATCCATTTTGGCGAATAGTTCTATGAGTTTTGACAAACGCTCTGTGTAGAATCATATAACCAATGTAATCAAGACCCTTAATTCCATCACACATCCTCCAATTCCCTCATGCTGCTCATTTATAATTTCTGTTTTTATTTTTGAAGCCCCAGGTGATTCTATAGGACAGCACAGCTGAGAATTATTGCTCTGCACTGCGGTTTTTAGTCACATGTGAACGACCGAAGGGACTAGCCAGTCTGCTGGGAGTCTGATCGGGTCAGTGCCACCCAATCCCGAGCCCCGGGAAAAGCACCTGGTGAACCTAATTGATTTCCTGTCTCCACTTTGATGAATTAAATCAGAATCTCTGGGGTGGGACCTGGGAATCAGGATTTAAAAAAGCTCCTCAGGCCTGAGTTTGAGAAGACAGGGTTAGTGCTTTTGCGATTGGATCCAGACACTCGGGGGACATCCCCAGATAATTCCAGTGAGCATCCCTGATTAAGAACCATCCCTCTTAGAGCAAACTGTGGACTCATTACAAGGTCCCTGCCTGTGTCTCTGGCTCCAGGGTCTGTTGTCTCCTCTGTTTGCTCCTTACTCTCTGTTGACACTGGTCTTTTTGCTGCTCCTGCAGACACTCCAAATTCATTCCAGTCTCATGGACTTTGCACTTGTTTTCCACATGGCTGACGCCTCACATTTCAGGATCTCTTCTCTCTCTATTAGCATGGAAGCTCCCTGAGAGACCTTGTCTATGTTGAATCACAGGGCCCAGAATAGGCTTAGGAATCATTAAATATGAGTATATTTATGAAAATAATGATACAATCAGTCTCTTCTGTAGAATATTGAGGCTTTCTTATTATCTATCAAAACTAGTCTTCCTGAGTGTTAAGACCTACCACTAACCTTGTTTGTCACTGATTTTATTAATGTCACATCTCTGCCTCCCCGGGATGATTTCTGTTCACCTCAAGGATCTTAAAACTTAAAAAATCCTGTGTGGCAACCAGTTATGACATTATTGTCTTGGACTCTGTTTCTTTCTAAAAGATTTATTTTTATTGTTTTGACAAAGAGAGAGAGAGAGATACAGAGATAGAGACAGAGAGAAGGGGGAGGGCCCAGAACAGTCTCCATAGTTGCACATCATTGGTTTTTCCACAGTTTTCAGTCCACAGGTGGGCACGGGGCTGCACAGGGCAGGAACTGGGCCAGGGTCTCACCCTGGTGAGAACTGAACTGGGGGAACTCCCCAGCTTAGCATATGGGTCCACACGGGCCGGGGCCGGGATTTGATCCTCGGTCCCCAGGGCTGCAAAGTGAGCGCTTAACCCACTGAGCCATCCCGGCTTCCCCAACCTCTGTTTCTTTACTTACTATTTTTGTTACCTGTAGTGTTTTCCTCTTTTCTCTCTCCCAATCTGTATCTTTCTTTCCTTTCCAACATTGCCTAAGGCTCTTCTTTAGCTTTCTACCTGGATCTCACTAAAGCACACAGCAGGATTTGCCCCACTAGTCTGAATTTGGGGGCAGGCTACTTTACTAAGTGATAAGTCTGGATGACTGTCATTGGGTCATTGAATAGGAGTTTGAACTGGATCAGTGGGTTTCTACCCTGATAACCCAGGCCACAAGGTCAGACTGTCTCAGAGCGGGATCCTGGTATCATTATTTCTTAAAACGCTCTCTAGGCCATGGATAGCCCCCAACTAGACCATCCACCAGGTCTCTTCTATCTCTGAGGTCTAAGGGTATGTAGGGAACTCACATTGCAAATAGATATTTTAGCTTTTTGGAACCTTTTTGCTCCTCCTGCTTTTACATTTGCCTTTCTCAGATTCAAACCTCCTACACTCTCCCAAGAGCCTTTTCTTCCTTGTCCAAATAAGACAAGGAGCAGATATCAGGGCTCTGAGGAGAGACAGGGAATGGTGGCAGAAAACATTCCAAGGAAACAGGTTTTGATTGTTTTGCTCTAACTTATTCAGTGTTGATCACAGGGAGGTGGCAGAAATGTGGTCAACTACAAAGCACGCTGGCTCTGGATGTGCCATTGATCTCTACGTGGCTATGGGAGGGGTTTAACTTCTGAGCCTTTGTTTTCTTTTCTTTCTTTTTTTTTAATTCTTAATTACTATTTTTATTGTTTTTGACAGAGAGAGTGAGTGAGAAAGAGACAGACAGACAGATACAGACAGAGACAGAGGGAAGGGGGAGGGCCCAGAGCAGTCTCCATAGTTGCACATCATTAGTTCTCTATGTAGTTTCATTCCACAGGTGAGTGCGGGGCTGTGCAGGGTGGGAACTGGGCTGGGGGCCTCCCACATGGGAAGCATACCTGGGGCTGGAGCAGAATTGGGGGCCTCCCATAGAGGAGGCTCGCCCTGGTCAGAACCGAACTGGGGGCACACACCAATTCAGCATATGGGTCCTCATGGGCCTGGGCCAGGATTTGATCCTTGGACCCCTGGGGCTGCAAAGCGAGTGCTCAACCCCCTGAGCCATCCAGGCATCGCCCCTTCTCTGTTTTCTTATGTGAAAATAAATCTAGTAACTCCTATCCATTGCACTTGTCTGACCACCCCTCCCTGCCTCATTATTCTGTTATAGCATCTGGTGATCTTCATTTCTAAACCATACTTTAGACATTAATATATCTAGACTATGAATTTCACAGAATACCGATCACTCAGAACCAGCACAAGATACACCAATAAATATTTATTGAGTGAAGGTCTGTACCCCTTATCGACCCAACTGTGTGCTTGGGAATATAACCAATGAGCTAATAATGTATGTAACATGCTTTATAAACTGTAAAATTCAACTTAAAGGTGGGGCCTCATTATTTTGAGTATTTTAAAGAAGCAGCAAATGTTACCTGCAGGTTAGGGTGAATAATAGCAGCAATTTCTCCATTTTCATTCCTTGGATAATCAACTTTTTCCATTATTTTATAGACTTCGATAGTACAAGGAGGAAATTCTTTTCCTATGGCAAAAACAATATATATAAATAGCAACTGAAAAAGGAAAGTTCATACTTTAAGGGAAGAACAATGACAAAAAAGTGAAGATAGAAAATTACATATTGAATGTCAATTGTTACTGAAAAATAAAAAGGACAGTCACAGGAGAACACACAATGTCGGTTAAGGGTGTTCATAAACAACACTAAGCTAAAGGATGTTCTCAAATTATTCCTATCAACACACTGTGCACAATTGCACTGATGGACAGGGGAAGAAAACAGAACTTAAAAAGCCAGTGTGGCAGAAGAGGCTGCAACAGGGATCGGGTTCTCATCTCTAGCTGTGTAATCTTGAGCAATGGGCCTAACATCTTGTGGCTCACTTTCTTTACCTGTCAAACGAAGGTTTTGAATCAGCTTATCTCAGAGGGCCCTTCCTGCTCTGATATTCAATGATCGCATGCCTTCAGGATAGGCTGACTGGACGTACCATCTGGAATGGGACAAGACTGTTGTTTTCTGTCCTGTTTAAAATGGTACGTCCAGTCAGCCTACCTCAGAAGGCCTTCCTTCAGGTTAGGTAACTGACTTCTGCATTATGCTTCTTCTCTTAACTAAGTCCATAAATCACTGGGATGCCTCCTGCGCTGTGAATCTTGGGGTACAGGCAGTCTGCCAGAATTAGAGTCTAACTTCCAAAGTTGCAGCACCATGAAAGAACGCAATGCCTAGAAACTTGGAAAAGGAATTGTTTCCATGTAGACCGGGCAATCTCCGAGCAAACAGAATGGAGGCTCACGAAGTGTAGGGCCTATGGTGTGCTATGGGCACAACTCAAAGGAAAATCTTCCTTTGGAGGTAGAGTAGAAAATACAGCCAGGGTTGGAATGTGGGTAAGTGTGGTCACCTGTGTATTAGCTACCTTTTGCTGCACAACACATTGTCCTGGAATTTAGTGGAGCAGAACAATGACCCCTTAACTTAGTTCATGATTCTGTGGGTTGGGTGGGCAGTTTCTGAGGGTAAGGCTGGCCGAGGTGGTTTCTGATGGGCTTGTTCGTGAGCTGGGTGAGCGGGTTGGTTAGCTGGAGCCTGGATGAGCTAAGAGGGCCTGACTCTCAGGTCTGGCATTTGACAGGCTGTGGCTGTAGCTGCAGGACTATTGGCTGGGGTGTCTGAGTTCTCCACCCCAGAGTGTCACGTAGTCCAGCAGGACAGGGAGGGTGGATTCACACAATGGCAGTACAGGGTTCCCAAAGGCAGCAGGAGAGCAAGCCCAATGAGCAAGTCTCTTTTATTCCTCTTCTGCGGCACAAAACAAGTCACATGGCCAAGCCAAATTCAGGGAAAATGGACTCCATCTCATGATAGAAGGATCTGAAACATCACATTGCAAGGACATGAATACAGGGAAGGGAAGAGTTTCCAAGGTGAAGATGAACACTTAACCAATGTCATCTCTTTAAACCAGAAGGTCCATTGGGAGAAAAGAAAAATGTGGGATAATGTAACCGCGTATGTTTTTGCTACTTAGAATCTCAGAGTTGGAAGGGCCCTCAAATGCCTAATTTCCCTGATGTTTGAATATTCTCCATATTTTTCTGGCCAAGTGGTCATCGTACTCTAGCTTAAACAGCCACACAAAGTGTGTGGTGCATTCCATTGTTGGTCAGCTTTGTTAACTGGACATTTCTGTCTCTAGATAACTTTATTCCACTGATTCTATTCTTCCATGAGTCACAGGAAACATGTCTAATGGCTTTACATGATAACACTTCTGAAACTCTAAAATAAAAGTGTCCTTAAGCCTTCTTTTTGCCAGTCTATGTATTCTTAGTTCTATAATCACTCCTTACATGTGGTCGCATCCATGAAGATATATGAAGGTACTTTTAAAACTGAAATTCTATGTGCGTCTTAGGCATTATTCATACTGTGGTTTTCAAACTCTTCAGAATTCTCAACTCTCACCTTGGTTAACCTCTACTTTATAGATGTTCTTCCTAAAATATGGACTCAGAATTTATTCACAGTTCTCCAAGTGTTGTTTATTCAAGGCAGAAAAGAGACCATTACCTCCCTCTTTCTGTTTTCTTTTCTTTCTTTTTTTTTAATATAAAAGCAAAACTTTGTTCCTGATGTATCTACCTTAAAACATTTGGTTTAGACAATTGTTAAAGATTTTTGGATCTAACTTCCTTTTTTATTATTAAATTTACTGGGGCGACATTGGTTATGAGATTATACAGGTTTCAAGTGTACAGTTTTATAATACGTCATTTATATATTGCGTCGTGTGATCACCACCCAGAAACAGTTCTCCTTCCATCACAATATATTTGACCCCTTTCCCTCTCCCACCACCCCACCCCACCCCCCTTACCCTCTGGTAATCACTAAATTGTTCTGTGTCTATGAGTTTTTATTTTTTTGCTTGTCTTGTTCCTTTGTTGCTTTCAGCTTTATATCCCACATATGAGTGAAGTCAGATGGTTCTTGACTTGTTCTATCTGACTTATTTTGTTTAGCATGATGATCTCTAGATCTATCCATGTTGTCGTAAATGGCAGTATTTGATCTTTTCTTATGCCTGAATAATTTCCATTGTGTATATGTACCACCAAAGTGTCCTTCGATAGATGATTGGATCCACCTTCTGAACCAGAAATTTTCCTGCAGGCTTCCTGCCACCTATCACTTATATAAAAACATGTCACTTATGTCCTTATCCATGTCACTAATAATAACCCTGAGTAGAACAGAGCCAAGGATGGAGCTCTTCTATACATTTCTAGGTACTTTTCTCTAGGTGGTTATGATCAGCATTCTTTGGATAATGGTGCTCTTTCCATGTTAGTTAGAAATCCACCAAGCTGATTGTCCAAACTATTAGTGGTTTAAAATATGTTGCATTACAGAATGC
The DNA here is from genome assembly GCA_004027555.1 of Craseonycteris thonglongyai. NCBI lineage: Eukaryota > Metazoa > Chordata > Mammalia > Chiroptera > Craseonycteridae > Craseonycteris > Craseonycteris thonglongyai. Next base: position 27,070 of record PVKE010007287.1, on the reverse strand, counting down.
TTTGCTTAAATGAAATGTTACATGGAGGAGCAACAAAACAGAACTGCTCTGGTTAAAGCAGATGCTAGGGGAGGGGCTGTTCTGGAGCTACCAGGGCAACCACCAGATTCCCCATGCCTGTGGTAGGAATTTATGGACTATGATTTGCAAACCATGTTTTTCCACTCAAATTTGTGGCCTTCTACTTGGGTGCATCACTTCTTAACATACTGTGGTCCCACACTTACTACTCGAAGGGTTTCTTGTGCGTAAGTGGTATCCTCCCCAATACCAGGTCCATTAGACAGTATAGAACCTGTCCTCAGACAAAGGTGGTGAAAAGTTGATTTTAACATCAAAGGATTCCCAAGCATATAAGAAAATTCATGTGTTTGCAGGAGGGTGCACAATTTGAGGTTAAGGAATTCTACTTCCCATGGGCACTGAACTATTCATCAGCTTTGTTACTATAATGACCCATTTCTCAACAATTTGAATTCAGCCTGTTGGAATAATTATTGGCATAGATTGACTTTTTTTTATCTTATTTTAATTATAATTGAAGAAGATTTTAAGTAAATTTATAGAAATAATTAATAGACTATTTTTTTGCTGCAATTTTAGATTTATCAACTAAATGAACAGATAGTAACTTACATAGTTTCATATATCTACCACTTTAAATTCTTTCTTTATTATACAAATAATGTATGAATACATCATTCTTGAAAATAATCAAAACAAAATTAACCTGTTTTTTCCCCTCCCCGCCCCAGTAATTGCTGTTATCAGTTTGATGTGTTTTCTTCTAGAACTTTCCCTATACATGATCATATATATGTATATGGTTTCTAGCAAGTGTTTATCATTATTGTCATTATTATTATTATTACTATTATTATTGTTCTAAAGATTTATTATTTTATTGTTTTTGACAAAGACAGAGAGAGACAGAGAGAGAGAGAGAGACAGAGAGAAGGGGGAGGGCCCAGAGCAGTCTCCACAGCTATATATCATCAGTTTTCGACATGGTTTCATTCCACACAGGTGGGTGGGGGCCGAGCAGGGCAGGAACCGAACTGGGGGTCTCCTGCATGGGAAGCACACCCCAATTCAGCATATGGATCCGCATGGGTTGGGGCCGGGATTTGATCCTTGGTCCTGGGGGCTGCAAAGGGAGTGTTTAACCCACTGAGCCATCCCAGTTCCCTCCATTATTATTATTTTGAAGAAAATTGGTATATTGCATGTTTTGGTCTACAACTTGCTTTCTTTAATTAACAATGTATTTTAAATATCTTTCCATGTTAGTTTAACTGTTTATCAACTGATGGATATTCAGGTCATTTCTACTTTGTTGTCATAAATAATGCTGTGATAACCAGCCTCATAACACATTGCTTATGCATGTGGTTGTGTTTTTTGAGATGTGAAATTTCTGGGTCATAGGATTTGTTCATTTTAAAAAGTGGATACTGTAAAATTATTCTCTAGTGTGTGTTTACCATCCTATTTTCCCACACCCTTACCAACACTTGATATTATCAGATTTTAATATTTTTCTACTCTGATGGGAGAAAACAGTTTCTCATTTTAATTTGCATTTCACTGATTACTAGTATTTCTTTGTCTTTTAAAATGCAGATTTATAGGAAAATGAGAACTTTATTTGAGAAGCTTTAATTGATAGCTGCTTTCCCCCCCTTTTTCAATTAAATTTATTGGAGTGACATTGGTTAGTAAAATTATGTAAGTTCCAGGAGTACAATTCTACAGTACATAGTCTATGTGTTGTGTTGTGTGCTCACCACCCAGGTAGCTGCTTTTCTTGAATGTGTCTATTATGGTCATTGAGGAATGGTTGAAGTGAATGAAATTTTTAAAAAGCACTTAGTATCGAGAGAATGGCAAATTTGACTTAGGTTACAATGGCTATTTCCCTGTTTGGTGGTTAAACCACTGTGTGCACTCATCTTATCTCCCTTTTCTGATATATTTACACACACACACACACACACACACACACACACACGTGCATGCTAACTATTAAGGTAACAACTCCATCTACTACTTACCTTTATTGAAATTATGTATAAAATCAAGAGCATGCTTAATCATTTTTCTCATTTGATTCAAAATATCAGCTCTCAGAATCCCTTGAGCCTGGGGACCCACTTCTATACCTAGGTACAGAATGGGAGATAGTCACATTCATTTAACTATTTGAATATATTCTAAAATGGAGCATTTTAATATATCAAGATCTCGAATCTCATCATTAATAACTGGTAAAAAATTGGATCATTTAGCATCATGGAAAATATTTGTGACATAATGTTAGGCAAAAACATACAGCCAAACATTTACAGCTACAAGCTATATGCATAGTGAATATAGACTGGCAGAGACCAGAGGGGAATAATCCAAGAGTTGTGTTACATTTGCAAGATCTTGGGGTCTTGTTTTTCTTTAGATTTCCTTCAATTTTGTAAAAAAAATTAAAATCATAACTTAATAAAGTGAGTAGACAAATATATATGGCAAAATAAACAATTGCCAAATATGTCAGTAGGTGTTTGTTCTAGCTAACAACAGCCTAGCTCCATAAGCCTCAGAGACCAATATCGCTCTTTCAAGGTTTGGAAACTTTATGCTTACATGGTATCCCACAGAAACAGGATCTCAATCCCTTATTGTTAAACATTTTATTTGTTTCAAATAATTACCTAAACTTGTATATTTAGCATGCTTCAATTGATCCCTTGATTATAACTGAATAACTAAGATAACTTTAAATTTGCTTACATTGTTTGACAACTTATTTTTAAATTCAATTGCTCTTCGTGAAACCATCTGAGATCCAACAAAAAAAGATTTTAAGTTGGGACAGAAATTTTAATGGTTATAAGTGTGTTCTGCAAACAATTATGCTTATAGGTCACTTAAAGAGAATGGAATATAGAAAAAAGTCTGAGAGGGTGTGTGAGAGCGCAAGCTTGCATGCTGGAAGTTACCAGAAGGTAAGAGGTGAGTTTGCAGCCTAGTAACTGACAGGGCAAACGAGTGAATGGATAACAAACAGCTGATGGAAGACTACCACAAAGATCTACCAAGCGAGATACTGTGAGAAGATTTTTCATGGGTCTTTTGTGTTTTTGTACATCTGGCCAGCAAGCAAGACACTGACTGACTGCCTTGGTTCCAGATTATTTTTGAAGAATGTTTGCATAGTGAACAGTATTGGAAGATAGGAATGATGTCTTCCATGGAGAAAAAGGCTGGCATGTTTTTGTGCACTAGAAGAAAAAAGATTCAAGTTTCCTCAGCTCATTGTTTCTCAATGAAACTGAAGAAACTTGATGCAGTTTGGGTCTGGAGTTAATTTGCTTAATATTGCTTGACAATGATAAACCACATGACAAGAAATGTGGCTATAAATATTCTTTGAAAAATAATTTTCTCTATCTTATCTAGGGCATATTTTGTTTAGTTGTGACAGTGGGAAATATGACTTACCGACAGGATACTTGGCTATAGAACGAGTGGTTGCATATTTGAGGGAAGGGTGCTCAATGAGATAAACATAGCAGGGTAATGGAGCTAAAGAAGTCTGAAAAGAATTGAGAACATCTTTCTTATTATTTCAAGACCACATGCTTTGTTCTCTCTGCTGCCAGAGAGTCAATGCCTTCAATGTGTTTTATTACATTAACTAAAATTACTAAGACAGATTTATGAAATCTACTCCAAAATCCAATGCTGTTATTATAGCTTTGAACACATATAAATGAATTACACATAAAATTGAATTATACATCGCTTCCTGGGTAAAAATGTACATGAAAATTCTCCAGAATCATGATCAAAGAATATGAAATAAATTTTCCTCCTGACTAGGGTTGGTTATTTTTGTTTTCATCACTGGTTACACTTACTATTTAGCTTAGTATTGCTCTCAAAGAATTCTGTTTATGTACCCACGGTCCAGCTCTCCGCAGAGGTTGGGTAACTTCTACCTCTACTTACCTGAATGAGATTTCGAGACAGGCCTCTCAGGTTTGATAATGTTAGCTATACTGCTTCTGTGCCTGGAAGCCAAAGCATTCAGCTCTCCTTCAATGAGCAACAAAGAATATGATCTCCTTCCAGAATTACTTACTATCTAGTTATTGGCAAAAACTCAAAAGCAGCAAAAATAATAGGTACTCTTTACTATCTGCTAGGTACTAGGCTGTCTGCTTAAAATTCTTTATCTCATTTGAGGCTTTTCACAGCCAAATGGGTTAAATGTTGTCATTATGTCAATTACAAAATGAGGAAAGCAAGGTTTTGGGAGTTGAGTATCTTGTTCAAAGCTATTGAATGAGGCCAGAGTTTGAACTCAGTTTCCCCTGGCTGCATGGATCAAATGCCGCTGAATTATTTTTAGTTTCCTGGAAGGAAGCTATCTATTACACAGATCATTATTTGTGTTTCTGCTTGGCTGTTGTTTGCTAGCAATTTTTTCTCTAGCTGCAGGCACTGGCTTGCTGAATTTTTCATCTTGTAGATTTCTGGCCTTAAGATAATTAGCTACAGGAAGGACAGAAAGATCAGATGTGTGTTGGGGTGTCTGAATCAAATGGAGAGAAGGGCAGGACTAAAGAGGGCCAGTCTTTTTATCATTGGTCTTTAGTGAACACGAAATGAGCTTTCATTATCAAAATTAGCTTTCTTGACTTTCTAAAACTGTAATTGAGCTACTTTAACCACACCATTTTAAATCTGGGTATTAATTTTACCAAAGAGCTTAGGATTTGGTGGCTCTCCGGATAAAAGATTTATAGTTTCTTTGTCAGAAGAATCTATACATGTTTTATTATTTTGTTCTTTGTATTTATTTTTTTACTCATTTCCTCTCTGTTTCCTCCTGTCTGTCACTATTGTCTCTAGTCTTCTCTTCTCTCATCCCCTCCCCAACCTCTTAGACTCTTTCTCCTGACCCTTCTCTGGTTGTTTTGCATATATAATTGATTTAAAGGTACAGGTCTTATGATAATGTATAAATGAATAACATTGACATTACCTTAATATAATGAAACATCTGAATTAAAAAGTCATTCCTGGAATCTTCAAGAATAAGAGTGCACCCCATGTTAGAAGTAGTGTTGTGAAGGTCAAAAATAATGTCATAGGAATCTTCACTATCTTTGGGGCCAAATAAATGATTTATTTCTTGAGCCCTTTTCACTTCATATGGCAAATCCTCTGACATATTTTTGCTGTTATTATCAGAAAGAAAAAGGTTAACAACATCTGTGGCTAAGAAAACATAAATATACAATAAGAACACAGTGTATAAGGAACCCGTTGCGAAACTTTTAATATGAAAAATCTGTGAGGGAAGTGGAGATTTATTTGAATGCTTTACCAATTAAAAATTACATTTTTTTTTCTCCATTTGAGGCTATGTAATGTTGCATTGACATGGTCACAAATAATAGTTCATTTACGTGGCTGACCCAAGTAAGGACATTTCAAACAGAATCCATTTGACTTCAACTTTGAACAAAACTAATTGATTAATTTAATCAACAGTTTCTTAGTAGTCATGTGTACTGGGATATTATGGGGCTGGACAATAAAATAAACCCATTTCTTTTTGCCCTCTAGCTAACTCTAGTGCACAAAATAGTCAAACTTAGATAATACTCACATCTAATTAGGGATTCTTAATTGAGAACCACTAGTGGTCCAGGGGACAAGTTTTACAGACAAGTTTTGCAAAACTTGAGAAAATGAAAAATTTTATATATACATATGTGTATATTTTATATTTATTTTATTTTTTCTGGGATAAGGTTTAATAGTTTTTATTGAATTCTCCAACAAGTCTCTACCTGTCCCCTCCCCTACTCTAGCAATAGTTAAGATACATTTTTTCTTACTAGACATGATGATGATCTAAGTTTATTTTTCCTCATTACACCTCTATCATTCCATTTATGTATTCCAATTTCCTGATAATTTTTGCTAGTATCTTCAGAGGACCTACAGTTTGCACCTGGGTAATTTCTGCCTGGAACACAATCGAGAAGGTGGAATAACCATTTTTCAACTAGGAAGCAAAAACTATGAGGACAAAAGCTGTGTGTAAGGATGGTGCAGTGGGAAGACAGAAGGAACCGGTAGCATTGATGGTGTCATTGAGTCACTGTTCCCCTGGACCTACTATTGGTGAAAAAGAAGCCCTTCTTTGGTTAAGCCATGGTTTTCAGGTCTCTATTATATGCAACCAAACATAGTTCTTAATTGATATATATATGCGTTTTAAAGGTTAACTCATGAAGCAACTCCATGAGGCCTTCCCACCCCCATCTGATTTGCTTCTAATTCTCCCTCATGGGAGTAAACCACTAGCTACCCAGTTGCTCAGGGTCAAGGCTTGAAGTCTTAAAAGATAATGAACATTTTGAGTTCTCATGCCTGGAGTCCAGGCCCCCAAAAAGAGTCCCAAAGAATGGAGCTGAAAGAATAGGCAGGAACAAGATCCTAACGTAACAGGCACATCAGCTATACTAAGTTACGCAAATCTATTCTGGATAAGAGATTTTTGCAGAATTTTCAGCAGGTGGGAGACATGATAAGATTTTCATGTTAGGATGATCCCTATGGCTGCTACCATACAGAGAATCAACGGCAGAAATGATTGGAATGAGACTGGATGCAGAGAGACTCTGAAGGAGGCTACTCCAACTGTCCACAAAAGAAACAAGGTAGCGAACATGGAGAGGAAGATTAGATTTGAAAATACTTGCAGTTATTTAGTACTTGACTAATTGGGAAGACTTACTGATTCACTAGACGTAGGAGATGAGGAACAAGGAAGGTTCTAAGATGACTTTAAGTGGATTTGCTATCAATGAGATGGGGAATACAGGAAAATGAAAAGGAGCTAATTGGGGGCAGTGAGGACAGGAGAAGGTAATTTCATGTTTCCATCACCACCTCGAGAGAGAACCATTTAGCCTCTGAATAGTGTTAAATGTAAGAAGTAGAACATGGGGTGCCAGGATAGCTCAGCAGGTTGAGTGCTTGCCTTGTCACTGTGAGGTCTGGAGGTCAAATCCTGGCCCCAGCCCATGCAAACCCATATGCTGAACTGTGGTGCCACTGATAACCACTGAGATGGCAGTGAAGGTTCTCACCTCTCATGCAGGAGGCCCCCAGTTCAGTTCCTGCCCCACTTGGCCCCACATCCACCTGTGTGGAATGAAACCATGTCACAACGAATGGTGTACAACTATGGAGACTGCTCTGGGCCCTACCCGCTTCTCTTTCTCTCTCACTCTCTCACTTTCTCTCAAACAATTAAAAAAAAAAAAAGAAGAAGAACATGAATTTAATTTAAAATAAGCTTCTCTTATTAAAATGCATACTATTGAGTGGTCATAATAAGAAAACTCACCCTAGTCCATTTCAGAGTTGTTTGGGATGTTAACATGTTAACAAAACGAGTTATTCTTCAACAAATTCTCACTTGTAATGAGAGTTAGTTAATAACTATTTTAGGTGCATGGATTGTGTTGGCATAACCTCAGACCTAAAGACAAAGCATTTCTAAAATAAAAATTTATGGTAGAGAAAATATGATAAGATATACAAGTAAGAATAATGTATAATTGCCTCAGAAAAAATCTATTCCACAAAGTTAGGCATATTTGTACTAAAAGCAGTAACCATCTTTTGATCGGTGGTGAGATCAAATTTATGTAACTCTCTAAACTCAAATTAAAATTTATTAGAAAATGGGTACACAAAACAGTGCTGTTAGGTTGTCCCTGTCCCCGTCTTATATCTTAGCTGCCAACTCCTTGAGGGTAGAAACCATTTTTGTACATAGCTTTGTACGCCCACAGCACCTGGCACAGTGCCCCTTGAAAACTGGGTATTTAATAATATTTTTAGATAATTGAAAGAAAGAAGTGATAAAAAGAAAATACTCAGAGGCCTATATACCTAAAGTAGTAGCTATGATGACGTAAACAGAGGCAAAACTCATAAGAACATATCTACAGTGTTATGGTTGCATACTTTGATTAAAGAAATATTAATCAAAACATTACACTTTTCTTCACTAGAACGTTATGCACTACCCTAAACATAGTTGCATAAAAACACAGTAGTGAATCACCTAGAAAGCTCACAAATATGTACCCAAGTATAGTGGCAAACACTAATTTAATGCAAGAGGCTTTAAATCTGTTTCTTTAGAGATATGATTAAAAAATAAAAATCTTTATTATTTATTGTCTCAGTTCATATAGACTACATTTAAAAAGGAAATCAGTTAAGAACAGTCTGATACTTTAAAAGATTTATAGAAGAGTACATGTATGCCCAGTTTAGAGAACTGAGTAATTCAGAGTGGAGTGTGATTAAAAGTGAAAGTGATCTTTACGATAGTGACCACGTGTATAGACATGAATAGCATATACATATATATATATATGTATGTTTCTCTCCCACACATATTACTTTACACACACACACACACACACACACACACACAATAAAATATAATCTTACCCAAGATTTTCAGGGTCAAAAACTCGATTCAGGTCACAGTCAATATATCTGGTACATTTCTTCACTGCTCTTGGGTTGGTGAGAAACGGTTTCACCTCTATCCCTGTTCTCTGAATCTCAGCGCCATTCTCCAGCCAGTGCTTAACTAGAAATACTCCTGTGAGCTCATTCCCATGAGTTCCTCCAAAGATAGCAACCTTTTTTATAGGATCTTCAAAAACATGACAAGAAGTCATTTTATCAAGTAGTTTTTTTTACCTGATGTCTGCAATTCAGAAGAGAGGAGATTGAAAAATTAATTTCTTAAGAAAAGTTTAGAAATCAAAGTCTACATGAGATTTTAACCAAAGTACAAAGTACAGAGTTCTCTTGAGTGGAGACTATTTTAATTTTCTGTTACAAGTTCTGAGCCCTGTTTATTATAGGGGTACGCCCTTCTTTAGCCCTGCCCTTTACCATATTTGGATTAAAATATGCAGAGATCAACTGGAGTTACAGCTGTTTACTTTAACTTCGAACTCCCTCAAATGGTTGGTAGATCTAAATGCAATCGTAAGTTAGCATCTCATGCTAATATTAAAATTGTTTATTCTTCATCTATATGTCATTGAATGGTGCTTTCATGACTATTTCTAATCCTAAATAAATAAATAAATAAATAAATAAATAAAGTGGCCCAGAATGTGTATGTTATTATTCAATATTTACTTTTTCACTTGCATTTACAAACACTTCTCTGAAATAAGTTCAGATTCTTTTCATTGTCTGAGGGCATTTGAATGGCCAAAGGCAGACATTCAGAGCCCTCCTCTGGACCGGCTTGCTTTCTTTTAAATGCTTGTTTATGATCAGAGACACGAGAACCAAATCAAGGATTATGGAGACTTAAAAAACTACTTGGAAACATGCTTTAATTTCTTTCTCATGAACTTTTGATAATTCTGTGTCAACTTAGGAATCTATTTCACTTTTTATTTATTATTATTATTATTATTATTATTATTATTTTGCCTCAATACTAAAAGCAACTATTAGTAATGTTCAAGTCTTTGTAATGCCTGACAAATTCATGGGGCTTGCTACATATACTAACCAGATGATATGAGTTTGTGTAGACACAGTAAACCTAATTTCCTGGCAGCAGAGACTCTCTGGAATGTGTTACTCCAGAGGGGGTCTTGTTAGGGGAAACTATCCAGAATACAAAAATGATTATATTCCTTTGGAGAAATGATTCTGAATCAAACCCAATTTTATTTCATGCTCAATCATCTAGAAAATCAAATATGTTCAGGTACTGGAAACACTACATGTTAGTAATGCCAGATTGTTTGAAAGAGGTAAAACAAGAGAAGTAATTCATGACAACTGCAGATTAGTTTAATCTGTAATGTATTCCTGCATACGTGATCTCAGTTTATTCATATGTCCACTTTATAAGATAGGAGGGGTTAGTTATAGACATCCTTACTGCAGGGATAAAGAAAAGGCAGGCTAATTAATTTAGTGAAGGTTCATCAGCTACCCAGAGAAAACTAGGCCTGGGACCCAGGTTTCCTGATTTTAAGACCAGTGTTTTTTCACAGAGCAATATGGTACTTCCTGTTATTTTTGGCCCTCTCCAAAGTTCTAATTTTGCTCATTTGGAATTCAATTAACAGTCATCAGAGTGTACTCAGGAAACAAAAAAAGCATACAAACAAAATACATGAAGAAAATGTAAAATGTGACTACTTCAAAACATTGAATAAGCTAATTCCTATGCTCTTTTTTTTTAAAAAAAAGAAATAATAGATAGAGAAAGCAAAATAATAAAGTCTACATTTACACATTAAAATGACTGACTGTTCTAACCCAAGTGGCCTTTGATTTTCTACTCACATCAATGTACACCGAACACTTCCGGGTAGAGATAGTGAAAACCAGCATTAAAGTAAACAGATGATAGTCTTATTGTTTACTTTGGTTTTAAGAGCAATAACTATGGTAAATTATTAACACTTGATTATGATTTTTTAATTCTGTCCTTTGCCCTAGTCTTTCTGGAAATGCTGTTGCAGTTATTTACTCATAGCTGGCACATCGCTGTATTTTGAGGCTTGTTTTATGGAATTTTAACAGATAAGCACTTTGAAGCACATTTAACATTTCCAAGTAAAGTTTCCCTTACATGCAAAATGAATACTACATTTTTTTTGAGAGTTAATAAATTCCAATAATTCTGTCCCATACTTACCTTGTTTATTGTGTACAGAGTTTGTCGTCGGTGGAAAGCTTCATTAGAAAAAAGGAGAGCATTTCCTTAGAAGTAGAGCAACAGAGGCTTTTCATACTCTTAGACCAAGTTAACTTCCAAAAGATTTTTAACTCCCGGTTTTCCAAAGCACACTAAAGTTTTGAGCCTCACAAAAACTACAGTTTTTTAAGTAGTCTAGTTATTTCTGAAAATTTCAGAGGACTAACAGTATACATACAAAGTAGAACCCTTTCTAGTTGATACAATCTCACTATTAAGTTGAATATTTAATGCTTTGAAGTCCTTAAAAGATTAAGTATAATAACTTCCAGCACTACAAATGTTTTGTGGGGATAGTAGTGCCTGATTTTACTGGTAAAATAATAGAGTTTAAAGGGAGAGTAACATTTTCATAGTCATGGCTGTCCCATAGATCAATGCCAGAAATTTTGTGGGAGACAATATAAGGTGGGATTGTTTCCTAAACTATATGACTGGGAGATAAGAAGTGTCTTCTCTCCAATATTATATATAAGGTTTCTCATCCATAATGTGGTTGTCCAGCAGTTATCTCATGAAACTATTTTATTTTAATTTTCTTCTTCCCCTTGGCCCTATTGCTGTCATCATCCTGAGCAACTTTTTAGATGGAAATAAATAAATAATAACCATAACAGATAGGGATAGAATAGATAAGTTTATAAACTGCTAGCAAAGCTTCCACACTGCTTACGTCTGTATTCCTCACAGATATAGCACAGGATGTTGTTCAGGGTGGCTTTATAATTTTCTTTTTATGAGAAATCTATTTGGGGGGGTGGGGGAGTAGTGTGTGTGTGTGTGTGTGTGTGTGTGTGCGCGCGCGCGCGCGTGTGTCTGTGTGTGTATTGGGCCAAAAGCAGGCTCCCTGAAGCTTCTACTCATTAATTTTTTAAGTCTCCTCTCTGGAACCATGATGAATAACAAGTCTTTTTAGACACTTTGTTTAAAAATTCTTCTGTTTTCCAAGTTAAATGAAGACTCCATTTCTTCAAGCTTATTCCTAAATTTGACATTCAAGCCCCTCTTATCTGGTCTCATCATCTACCTCTAATCCTATTTCCTAACACTCTCCTTTATTTGAACTAATCTTTAAAGAATCTACTACTATGTCTCATGGCTACATACTCCTAGGCCTTTACTAACAACCTTCCCTTAATCTCTGCACTTCTTCCCTTCACCTACTCTAGTCTTCTAATAGTCAGAGGGCTGGTGACAACAAAATATGGTCTTTGAACCTAGACAGAACTAGAATCACCTGGCCTTTATAGTAAGTACTCAGTAAAGGGCAGCTAGTGCTACTATAAAGGGCTAACATTTATTGAGTATTTACTATGTGCCAGTATTGTTCATTTCCTCTTTTAATACTTTTAGTGCAATTAAGTAAACATTGTATCACTCTTTTACTAAGGAGGGAAATGTAGGTCTGAAGGGGTAGCTTGCACAAGATCGAAGAGCTAGGAAGCAGCGATCTAGTGGCCAGAGAGGGTCAGAGCTCGAAGTCCCTGCTCCATTCTGTTTCCTCTCCCAGTCCCAGGTCTCTGAGGCACATGCTTTGCGAGCTTGCCTCCCCTGGACTCGCACAGCACTGGCCCGGCCTTACTGACTGCTCTCTGCCTTGCAGGGCTGTCATCTTAATCCAGGCCTGTTTTCCCACCAGCCTCCTGGCAACTCATTTGTTGATTGTTCTGGCTCCGAAACTCGGCCAGACCAAGCAAACCCTTGTGACCTGGTTTTGAGGCAGGTGGCCTTTGAAGCATTCTTTTAGGCACACTTCAGTCACCACCAGCATTTCCAAGACTGATGTCTAGAACCTAATAAATGACTGCGGGGTGTAGGCAGAGTTTGGGACGACTAGCTCTGGGCACGCTTTTCTGACTAAAACGGGTTCTTTCTTTGGGTAAAATTGTAAAGAGGGAGAACCATCCCTGCGCCTATTTCACAGTGTTAACGTTATCGTTCCTGGGAGAGGAGCCACGTGTTCCCTTGTCATCGTCAGAGGGGTCGACGCCATTGCGCGCAGGTCCTAAGCGGTGGCCTCTGCGCCTGCGCGTGGGGTGGGGCAGGGAAGACCAGCACAGTCGAGGTGCGCTTGCGCAGGTCTAGGTGCGCTTGCGCACAGCTCTACTTCCCGCGCTTTTCCGGAGCCCGGACCTCTGTAGTAGGTGGTTGGGCTTTCTCCGCGACCGTTGACTGAGGCGAGGGAACCTGAGGGGAAACGTCGCGTGTCTTGTTGGTAGGAAGGCCAAGAAGGAACAGGTTGTGTTGTTGCTAGTTACCAAACTGACCCCATTCCCTGGGTGAGCAGGGATTGCTGGAAGAGTGTGAGCCCTGCCTGGAACCCCCTCTTCCCGAACGAGGGTCCATAGTAGGCTCACGGCCTCCATCTGAGGCGGCGGTCTTGGGGGCGCTGTGCATTCACGCGTGTTTGCAGATTGAGCAGACGTGTTGCACATCGACTCCGCCAGCGACATAAATAACATTTGGGTCCCACGGGAAGCTGGGGTGGCACGGGGCCGGGGGGCAAGTCAGAGGGCAGAGTCCCTGCCTTAGGGTCAGTCAGTGGTCCAGAGGGAGGATGTTCCATGTTTTCTTGTTTATTTTGTTTGCATGATACTCGGAAAAGTAATAGCCCTTGTGAGCCTTCTCTGGATTTAGGATGTGAGTTGCATTGGTGTTTCTGTGCTGAGAAAATGTCACAGAACCTCTGTTTTGGTTCCTACAATGGAATCAATATTTTCTAAAGGGCCTGCTAGGTGCAGCTTCGAGGCCAAGATATGGAAACAAAGCAGAGGCATTCACTGCTCTTATGTTTCCCAAGTTTAATTTCTATAAACGACGTTTGGGAATTAATATTTACCTCACTGTGATTTGCATTGTTACTTAGTTGTGCTCTTGTCTACCTGGCTTCATTGGGTAGTGCACTTGGGAGCAAAAACTATTTGGTTTGTGTCTTGCCTTTTGACACAATGAGTGTTTGTAAGGGTAAATGGGGATTGAAATATTAGGAGGCTAGCCGTGGAAAAACATTGCAACAGAAATTTGGCTGTAAAAGGAAAAACTCGTTTCACTCATTGAAGTTATAGAAGTCGAGTGGAAACTTACTTCATTTATTCTGGATACTATGTGAGGATACTATGTCTTTGATATTAGTATAATCCAGGGATATAAAACTAATGGCCAAAACATGATCTGCTCAGTCTTTTAAAGTGAGAGACAGAGAATGTTCTCACATAGTTGAACTGTGTGTTTTCTTCCCTGGCCTTGTAAACATATAAATTTGCCAGTGTTATAGTTGTAAATCAGGTTCAGAATTATCTTGTAGCTCATTAGTTCTGAAGCAAGTTACATAGACTATGAAATGACACATATTTTCAGGAAGCAAGGTTACAGCCACCCTAGTTCTAAATTATTTTTAACAATGTTAGAAAAATGGCCTATGTTGTAAATTTTTACTCAGCAAAATCTCTGTAGAGTGTTTACATTATCACATTTGAAACCATAGCTTTAAACCTCAGTTTCAGAAATTACTAGGCTAAAGATTTGATTTTGTTGCTAATACAATATGAGTTATAAATTTCTTTCTTTGAAGGTTTAGTCAACTTCATGTTGTAAGTTTGAAGTGCTAAAGAAAAAGTCACAGACTGATATTGAAGGAAATGAAGAGAAACATATGTGAAAATTCAACTCGAAGTACAGCAGGTAGTCAAAAACTTATTTTTGAATTTTCTATATTTTGTATATACCATGTAGAGCTTGTGTATAGATAGAACATTTTGAAAGGAACCTTAAAAATGATTGAACATACAGTATTTTCTCTTTACTTTTTAGGTTCAAGAAAATAAAATAACTTACTCAAGGCAAAACATTTAGTGGCAGAGTGGGAGTAAAAATCGAATTTTCTGGATTTATTCTAGTGTTCATTCTACAAACTATGTGCTTGAGTTGTTCTTTGCTTTCAGGCTGAAAACAGAGAAATAGATTTATTTATTTTTATTTGTATTTGTGACTTAAGTATTTCCAGAAGCATTTCTGTCTCCCTAACAGCCTCCCCCCTACCATTTCTGCTTTCCCAATTTAAATTAGAGAGCCAGAATGAAGAAAACCAAGGTAATGATGATACTGCATAAGGAAGGTAGTAATAGCTATTATTTATGGTAGATGTATTATAGTCTAAACATTTAATTATATGTAGTGATTTGTTTACTGATTATACCAACCCTCTGAGATAGGCATTATTATCATCACCCTTCTTTTCCAGATGAGAATCTAAGGCACAACGAGGTTGATAATTAAGTAACTTATAAAGTGGCAGAACCAGGATTTGAACCTAGGAATCTGGCTCTGGAGTCCGTGCTCTTACTCATTGTATTTTCCTACCTCTCAGTTATCACAAAGTCTGTATTTTCCTGTAGTAAAAGTTTCGATGGGCCAGCTAGAGTGTGGCATAGTGATGTAATATCTGAACTGAGAAGTAGGAAGCTTGTGTCTTATCTGGGTCCTTGCACTGTGGCAATGTGCAAGCTTTTAGGACCTCTTTTTTCTCTTGAGGTCCCATCTAGTTTTACTATGTATAAATACTGACTTGTAGCTTGACTTAAGATCCCAGGTCGCTTATCTGAAGGATTTGGAGGTGTTTATTCACATTTGGATTGGATATTAGCACTTTCAGACATTTTCAAAATGTTCCACAGAAACTATGCATTACAGTGCTCACTTCGGCAGCACATATACTAAAATTGGAACGATACAGAGAAGATTAGCATGGCCCCTGTGCAAGGATGACACGCAAATTCGTGAAGAAAATATGCATTACAGACACCTTCAGTACTTGTTAAAATTGCAGAATTTTTGGCTTCCAATCAAATCTATTGAACTATAACCTATGAAAGTAGGGTCTAGGAACCAGTATATTAAGCACAATTCCATATAAGTCTTAGTTAAACTGAAGTTTGAGAACCAGGGCCGTAAAGGGTATGTATGCTACCATAGTCCAAAGAGTGGTTAGGGTTTTGGAAAGCGTGGCGCAGTATGGTTTTCTCTCATGTCTTTTGTACTTTAAGAGTCCCCTCCATTTGATATGATAATAGGCAAGCACAGGCAGGGAAAAAGGAAAACAAAAAGTGGATTTGCAGTGGGTTGGGGGATGAGGGAAGAGATGGGAATTATGTCCAAACAAGAAAAATTAAGAAAGTGTTAACGTAGAACAGGAAAGGAGTTTTGTTTTTTTTTAAAGTATAAGACTTGATTTTACAAGTAAACTTTAATATATTTTTATTTATTTATTTATTTTTGACAGAGAGAGAGAGAGAGAGAGAGAGAGAGAGAGAGAGAGATACAGAGACAGAGAGAGAACTGAACTGGGTGAGCTCCCAGTTCAGCATACGGTTCCGCACGGGCCGGGGCCGGGATTCGATCCTCGGTCCCCGGCACTGCAAAGTGAGCGCTTAACCCACTGAGCTATCCCGGCTTCCCCAGGAAAGGAGTTTTTTTTAAAGTTTTGTTTTTTTTTTTTTATCTTTTCACATTTATAGAGAGAAATTATCTTTTTGTCTTCAGTGCATATTTATTTCTATTTTACTTTTGACAGATAGAGAGAGAGACAGAGACAGAGACAGTTAGAGAACCGAACTGTGGGAACTCCCCAGTTCAGCATGTGGGTCCTGCCTGGGCCGGAGCCGGGATTCGATCCTCGGTCCTCG
>PVKE010007287.1:0-10446 GCA_004027555.1 Craseonycteris thonglongyai | reverse complement strand
AAAGGAGTTTTGAGAGAAACAAATGAAGCTATTTAAGATTTTATAAAGAATGTAAAAATCAATCCAAAGATTTGGAAATATATTTATAATAAATATAAAATTAACAAATAAAGATAGACAATTTCAAATTGTGCATTATTGTGTACTACTAATTATTCTATCACCAGATCTGACTATTTTTCTATTATGTACTAATTTATTGGTACATTCAATTTAGGCTGTTTGCCTGTACCATTGTTCAATCAGAAAAAGAGGAATAGACAGCCATTAACGTCCAATCCACTTAAAACTGATCCAGGTATCAGTACTGCTTCTGACAGTTATGATTTCCCTCCTCTACCAACAGGTAAGAAAATAAGGTGAAAACTTTCAGAAAATAAGAAGTAGGATTATAGAAAATTATCATTTTTATTTTATTATAATCTTCATCCTTACTATTCAAATATAGGGATTACTTGGCTCTTTCTGAACATTCCAGTGCAGTAATTTGAGTTTCCTTGTCTGCAAGGGTGGCTTATCATTTAAATGGAGTATCTAACATCTGGAGCCTTTGTTCTAATGAAGTAGTAACTTACATTGTAAAACTTTTTTTCTTTCCAAAATAAGGATATTATGATATACATATTTGGTGCTAAAGAATGGTAAAACTTAAGTTGCCTCAGGACTAGGGATAAGTATAATGGGAACACAGGAAAAATGGGGTAGAAACCCAGGAATTTCTAGTGCTTACCTGTATGTAGTCTTTTTACTCTTCTTATAACATTTTTGCCTTTGTTTGTTGTCTCTTTACTCTCTTATCCAGTTGGATTTCTTATAGTTTCAACTAGCACATGAACTAAATTGCCCTGGCTGGGAGTTTAAGTAACCTTTTAGTTCTAGTTCTCAGTTACTGCCCTTTGTATCTCTTGATTCAAATTCTAGAGACAGCCTCTGGTTCAGCACATACTATCTTTTAATATTTTTTAATTGTTAAATTTATTGAGATGACATTGGTTGGTAACAATTACATAGTTTCCAGGTGCACAATTCTACATTACATTGTCTGTGCATTGCATTATGTGCTCACCACCCAGAATCAGCTCTCTTTCCATCACTGTATATTTGATGCCCCTTCCCTACACCCTACCTCTACTCTCCCATCCTCCTCCCTCTTTACCCTCAGGAAACCACTAAACTATTGATTCTCCGTACATATATTTTTTTTAAGATTTATTTTTTATTGTTTTTGACAGAGAGAGAGAGAGAGAGAGAGAGATACAGAGACAGAGAGAAGGAGAAGGGCCCAGAACAGTCTCCATAGTTGCACATCATAGGTTTTTCCACATAGTGTCATTCCACAGGTGGGCGTGGGTCTGCACAGGGCAGGAACTGGGTCGGGGTCTCACCCTGGTGAGAACTGAACTGGGGGCACTCCCCAGTTCATTCAGCATATGGGTTCACACGGGCCAGGGCCGGGATTCGATTCTCGGTCCTTGGGGCTGCAAAGTGAGCACTTAACCCACTGAGCCATCCCAGCTTCCAGCACATATGTTTTAAGTGAGGTCACTGAAAGTATATGCTGGTTTGGCTTTATGTTTAGGCCTGTCATCTCTGAAACAGCTATGATTTTGGGTGCTGGGAGGTCTTAATGTTTGCTGATATTTTACTTCTCTTCACGGATAGGCACACATTCTGAAATATACTTGGTACAAATATACTTGTACATACTTGGTACATTATTTTTACATTTTGGGGAGAGCCCAGAGCAGTCTCCGTAATTGTACATTAGTTTTTGATATAGTTTTGTTCTACAGGTGGGCATGGACCACGCAGGGCAGGGACTGGGCTAGGGGACTCCTGCATGGAAGGCACACCCCTGTGAGCCTAGAGCCTCTAATAGTGGAAGCACGCCCAGGTGGGAGCCAAGCTCACCCCAGTGAGAACTGAACTGGGGGCACACTCCAGTTCAGCATATGGGTCTCCATGGGATGGGGCTGGAATTCGATTCTTGAACCCTGGCGCTGCAAGACAAGTGCTCAACCTGTTGAGCCATCCTGCATCTCCAAATTTGAAGAATTTTGTATTACCATTTTTATGGATAAAAATTTCACATGGGGGGAAGCTGGGATGGCTCAGTGGGTTAAGTGCTCACTTTGCAGCCCTGGGGACCGAGGATCGAATCCCTGCCCTGGCCTGTGTGGACCCATATGCTGAACTGGGGAGTGCCCCCAGTTCGGTTCTCACCGGGGCGAGACCCTGGCCCAGTTCCTGCCCTGTGCAGCCCTGCCCACCTGTGGAATGAAACTATGTGGAAAAACCAATGATGTACAACTATGGAGACTGCTCTGGGCCCTCCCCCTTCTCTCTATCTCTCTGTATGTCTCTGTTAAAAACAATAAAAATAAATCTTTAAAAAAAAATTTCACATGGATATGAATAAGTGGGTGTTTATGTGGTCATCTTCTGTCATGTAAAAATTCACCATTTAAAATATTTTTCTAAGTAGCATGAATGTTAACCTTGAAAAATAACAATTTGAGCTGCTCCATAGGGAAATGTTCATCCACCTAAAGTACTGTGATCTCTACAAGCTCTGACTAGGATTACTATCTGTCAGAGATGTAAGTTTCTTATATTAGGTAAGAGTTAGGACTAGATGAGTGTTTTCCAAAATTTTGTTTTACTCCATTAGGCTTGGAAACAACCGATCTCTAAAATATAGAATAGAATAGAACAGAACAGTATTAAGTAGAATTAATTAGAATAGAATTAGAATAGAATTATAGATCAGAGTGTATCACACATAGTAAGGATAAGAATTGATTTTGAAATTTTATGTTCTTTCTCTTTCTCATGCACATGCACACACGTATAGTCCACACCTATATATGTTCTGGGTTATGATGTATTTTGGATTAGGATCAAAACAGTTTAAGAATCATTGATTACACTGAACTCATATTACAGAATACAAGGTACTATACTAGGATTGATTGTGGGAAAGATGGTATTACTTTTTTGTAAAATACAGTAGGGGAAAAAAAAGGCATCTATAAAAATAAGGCAGGCTGTGAGAAATTCCAACAAAGTGCTAAGTCCATATCTTTAAGTTCTTTTTTTCAAGCTTTCAACCCCCAAATTAAATAGGTATGAAATAATTATTTTTAAAAATGCTTCCTATTTTGCTTTTTTCCCTGTTACTTCTCTTTTGAGATTTGGCCTGGGAAGCGATGAATCCAGAATTGCCTCCTTTAATGAAAACAGTGAACACAGGGTATGTGAAAAAATATACATCCATGAATGTGTGTCTGTTACTCACTGATGTTATTCTGCTGTGTATATTCTACATTTCTAAATTTAGAAAAAAACTTAATATTTAATAAAATATGTTTTCTTGAAAGGCAAATACCACATTCAGTTTCTCATCCCCTGAAAAGTCAAGATTCTGTGTCTAAATCTATTCAGTCAAATACTGAAAGAAGCAAGAGTGGTTGGAGGTAAGTCTACTTAAGATTTTTCTTTCTTCTTCTATTCCTTTTCCACTCTTCCTCTCCTTTCTTCCCTTCTCCTTTCTTAAAATTACATTAAGGAAATTTCTATACTTAATAAGGAAATTTCTATACTTAATAACTAACTAGAGCAGTATTAGCTACAGTTTAGAAAACTAGTTAAGAAAACTTTAAAAAATAGGTAAATTTTGGCAGTGATTATGTTTCCAAATAATTGTTCATGTTATTAATATTAATAATGAGATTTTTGCCAATATTTATCACCATGGATTTAAGATTTTACTATGGACCATTAATAGTCTAATTGACAATAGAGTCAGGAATAGCTGTACGTTAGTTTTGGATATATTTAGAAATTGGAAACCAAATAGAATGCTTAATTTTACCCTTGTAGTAAGGCAGTCTGCTTCAAGATAAATAGAACAGAATAAGAAAGAAAGATGGAGACTGAAACGTGCATGCATCTCAAGGGGACCATCAAGAAAGATGGTGAAGGTACTTCTGAGTCATTCCTATAAGGATCTTAGTTTAATGATGAAATATTACACAAAAAATGGATAGAAAAACAATATGGATTGTTTTTTAGATTGGATTTCAGTATTCTTGGGTAAGTGGCTATTGAAGGAAATAATTTGGGGAACAAAGAATTGGAAAAATACCACCAAACATATCAGTCATTGTTTAGTGCTTCCATATATTATTTTAATAATCCTTACAACAACCCTGTGAAATTATTATTACCTTCACTTTTATTTAAGATAATGTATTTTTTAAGGGGGAAACTTTTAATAAAGTGGTTAACAAATACATCAAAACAATATTTTTAAAAACTGAGTTTTTATTTTATTACTCATGCTATTTTTCTTAGGACCAGTAGATTATTTTCTCCAGGGCTTGAACCTAGACCTCTTCATGGTTTGAGATGGTCTTTAGGGGCATAGTTACAGCTGCAAGTGCTAGGAGAAAGACTGTTCAGACCGGCAAAAGAAAATTAGGTAACAGCTTGTAACCTGGACAGGCACCTAGTATTAGGTATTTAATTTGAAATAATACCATTTCCCCGAAAATAAGACAGTGTCTTATACCCTGTTTCCCCAAAAATAAGACAGTGTCTTACCCTGTTTCCCCAAAAATAAGACAGTGTCTTATATTAATTTTTGCTCCCAAAGATGCGCTAGGTCTTATTTTCGGGGGGATGCCTTATACGTATTTCAGTGAGAGGCAAAACTGTAAGTAGGTCTTATTTTCGGGGGATGTCTTTCGGGGAAACACGGTAGATGATCTGTCAGACAGTTGGAACATAACAATAGGAAATCCAGGGGGCAATTGGTAATCTGCTGAAAATCTTTTAACTGGTTCTGTGCTTAGGCTCAGAACCTAGGCTTTTCCTTCACATCCATCAGCCCCAACAACAGCTTGTTCTTGGGGATGTTGTTGAACATCTGGACCCTGTCTTTGTCCCCAAGGAGAAGGATCTGAGGGAGACACTGCTCTCTGCCTTGCTCAGGAGTCTCTGCAACTTAGGCCTCATGGTCAAGTTGAGATGTTGACCTGGCTGAGCTGGATTGGCTACTGATGCAGCACCATGTATGGGCATGCCCAGGAAGATCAAAGGACTATGGTTTTCCCAGGGCTTGTCCAGGCTAGGAGCATCTCCTGAGCAAAAATGCACAAGTTGCAGGTGTGTTATTAACAGCAAGGAGTTGTGAAGCTGAAAGAAACTTTTCAAACTATGAATAATGGAAAATTTCCACAGCCATGAGAGAGGGAAGAAAAAATTGTTTCTATTGAAAATAAAATTGCTGTCATATGAAAAGGTAATCAATATATGGAAAATGCTTTATAGAGGTGTATCCAGCAGTTAATAGTAACACTGATAATATTTTTTCCTGATATTGTAATGTTTGTGGTATTTATCAGCTTTTAAAATTTTATTGTTTTTCTTTTCTCATTATTTTCATACCTAATTTTTAAAATCTAATTTACTTAAGAAGGCTCTCCAAATTATACAGTCTTCAGGCTCCATACAGTATGAATTTGTTCCTGCTCACAAGGGAACTTAGACCTTTTTTTGGATTATTTTCCCTAACAAAGGATGGGTTGTATTGTTTGCCCTCCTGTGATATTTTCAGGAAAATTATTCAGCTAAGGATTTGTGACTTGGACTAGTTTTTCCCCATGGAACTCTTAACTGGCCAACTCAGAAATTATATTTTTGATTTTGGCATCATTAACATTATGTTCTGATCAGCTGATACAACTCACTTAGATTAATGTAGCTGGTAAAATGCTGCAACAGATTCATAAGTAGTGAGTGCTTTTAAGCTATGTGGTAAAAGTACAGAATTTCAAATCAAATAGTTACCTAATTAACCTGTATTTATTCTTTTGATTTAAAATCACTAAAAAGCTATCAGTTACCTTCTTAAAATTTTACTTTATACAAAATTTAAAAATAAATGTGTTTTCCTGGCAGTACTGTTGCGACCACAGTTTGGAATCACTGTAGTTTAAGCCGTGGATGCATATATGTAGCCGTCCACTCCTTGTACTGTATTTTATTGGACAGGTCACACTCGCTGGGGCGTGGTGTCCGCAGGCCCGGTGGGGGGTATGTCAGTGTCACTGGATGTCAAACAGTAATAAATTAAACCACCACCAACAACAACAACAAAAATAAATAAATAAATAAATGTGTGAAGAAGTAAGCAAAAGTCCTCAAAATCTTACCACTCAGAGATAACCACTGTTATATGAAGGTTTGTATAGTTTAAAATATACTTTATAGCATTGGACTCTTGAGTTGGGAGACTAAGGTTCTCTGGGTTCTGGATTGATAGGACTTTGGACAAGTTACTTCCTCTCGAAGGTACAATTTTTTCATCTGAAAGGATAGATAGAATATATTGTAGGGTTGTTGTGATGTATTTAGAATTTCTAACTTGTTAGTAGTTACAAAGTATTTTATAAACCACAAATTACCATATAATTGCAAATTTTAATTTTTTAATTAAGAAAAGGTATATAGAAACAAAAACTAATGCTAATTTTTATAATAACTATTACAGCTATGGAGATAGAAACAAAAATACGAGCTTGAAAACTTGGGATAGAAATGATTTTAGGCCTCAATGCAAAAGAGCAAATGATGGAATAAATTCTTGTCCAAGAATGAATTTGGGAGCTCAACAACAGAAACAATTAAGAACATCTGAACCTCCTAACTTACCTCACCAAAGAGAAACTGAAGTACTCAGACAAACACATTCATCAGAAATATCTGGCTCCACAATGAGAGGTCTAGACAAAAACAATGCGTTACAGGCATGTAAGCCCAATTTCCAACAAAATCTATTTAAGAAAAAAGTACTGAATGATATTCCAGAAGAAAACACTCTCAAGGTAAACTTTTATATATGAATTATTTATATTTTTATATTTATATCTTAAAAATATGGGATAAATACTTAGAAAATTAAAGAGAGAAGAGTATTTGAGATCAACCCCATGGCATGCATTACTTGATGAGCACAAATACCAATTCCATTGGAGTGGATGGGTGTTGGGTTCCAAAATATTTTCTAAGAGATTGTGGATGGCTGCTCCTTTTCGTAGTTGCTTTACAATATCTTCCTGGGTTCTGAGTTTCACTGTTTACTAATTATTGAGATGATGACTGTTTAGCCAGTGGTTGCAGAAATTCTCCAGCTTCTTCATATGTCAGTCTAAGTTATTTTGTAACAAAGGTCAGCAAATGTTTTTGGTAAAGGTCAAGACAGTAAATGTTTTTGGCTTTATGAGCCATATTGTCTCTCTAGTAACTTATTCACTACCCAACTATACTACTACACTGCCATTGTAGCTTAAAAGTAGCCACAGACAATATGTAAATGGATGAGTTTGGCATGTTGCAATAAAAGTTTACAAAAACAGCAGGTTAGATTTGGACCATAGATCATAGTTTTCTGACCTCTGCTCTATGGTCTGTTCTTATTTTACCTTACCAGCCTCATATTCTGTAGTTTACTAATTCTCCAGTGCACTTGCCATTTAAGACTCTTCCCCATTTTCTAAACATGATATACTCCAATATGACTCTGCTTTGATTTATTTTCTTTCTTGTACCTATACTTCCTTCAGCCTTACTTTTTCCACTCCTCGTTCTAATAATTATTCTTTTAAAATACCTTTTATATAGTATGTGGGGTGGTGGTTTGCCATCTTTCCTCCTTTGCCCCCTGTCCCAATAGATTGTTTACTCTCTGCCTTTTCGTGTGCTCTGGAAGTCTAAATCCTCTGACATGTCCTGCACATGTGGGATCCCTTAGCTCACTTCTGTTAGAGGTCAGCCAGTGGGAGTCACTGGCAGGACATTAAAGCGTCGGCGGAAGAGGTTGGGTTTTTCCATTTCCTTAAGTGTTGTGTTGTAGGCAATAGCTGTGTCCCTGCATGATATAGCCCAGGGATGTCTAACCTTTGGCTTCCCTGAGCCACATTGGAAGAATTGTCTTGGGCCACACATAACAATAGCGAATGAGCTTTTAAAAGTTGCAAAAAAAAAAATCTCAGAATGTTTTAAGGAAGTTTACGAATTTGTGTTGGGCTGTATTCAAAGCTGTCCTGGGCTGCGTGTGTCCCGTGGGCAGCAGGATGGACAAGCCTGATATAGCCCTTCTGTGATTCCAACTTTCCCAGGTTTGGTACCGTAGTTCTGTTTCTTCCCCTTATACTTTCAGCTTAGAAATGGTAGAAGTTTCCTATTGTTGTTCGTCTTTGAGTGCTAAGTACCTAGTGTTTGTTCTGCTTGTTAAGCAGTCTTTTCAATAAGTCATCTGTGGTAAATTCTGGTTTGTTTCACTTTTTTTTGTGAAATATTACTAATATAGCATGTTTTACAGTGGTCCTCAAACTTTGTTTCCTTGTATATTAGAATGCTATGACATAGTCACCTTGGTAACAGTGGCTGCTTATGGCAGTAGTCCTCAATGGGAGGCATTTATACCTTGGTTAGATGGGGGAGGGGAAGGGAAGGTAATCATAGTTGGCAAAAAAAGTCCCATCAATTGTTTTTGGATATGCTCTGCTCTCTCAAAGGAAAGTGCCCCCCCGAAAATTAGTTATCTTAATACATTGTCTTCTTAGTTGACCTTTAAGAATGGCAAACACATTTCCATGTCAGAGCCTATTCCCTCAGTCCTCACTCAACACCTATTGAGAAATCCATTTGACTTTTTACCCTGTTATTTTGTTCCCATGCATAGGATATGTCAATTTCTGACTTTCTATTATATATTATTTATTTTATGAATCCTACATTAGATAGCAAAATCTGTGAGGGTAGATACATAGTCTGTTTCGTTCACTATTATTTCATTAGTTGTGCTTGGTACATAGTAGGTGCCAATAAATATTTTGTGAATAAATGAATCAATGTGTCTGACTCCCCTCATAGAGTGAGCACATTAGGAAAAGGAATTGTGTTTTACTCACCTCTGTTTATCACAGGGTTGGCACACAATACTTTAAAAATACTGGACAAATGAATTAAGTGAATCAATGCCCATATAAACCATTCTCTTCTTGATTAATTGTTCTCAAGTGTATCCTAGTCTTTCCAGTGAAGTGCTAATAATGCCATTAATTACGAGAGTTGGTTTAATTAAATTTCAATAATTCTTTTTTCATATTTTACACATTGGCCTATTATAAGGACAAAGAATCTTTACAAAGAAAGTGAAAGAGTAGGATGAAAAAATGAAAGGTTTCTCTAATGCTATGATTTTTTTTTTTTCCAAAAGGATGCCTTGTTGTATCAGTTAAAGTTTAAGGAAAAAGATAATTCTTTAAGAATTGTATCTGCAGTTATTGAAAGCATGAAGTACTGGCGTGAACATGCACCAAAAGCTGTACTTCTTTTTGAAATATTGGGTAGGTATAATAGTTCAAAAATACTTTAGTAATACTGCTTGGGCAATAGTTTTGAATGTCAATAGGAATACTTAGGAGATCTTAAGAAAAATAAAATTTTGTGAAAGGATGTTATGGTTTATTAGGATTTTCTTCAGTTCCAGGGTTTTGTCATTGATTTGTGTCACTTAAGATACACTTGGTGATGTGTGCTGGCTTGGCTGTCCTCTGAGTGTTCCTGGGAATGGCAGGCTCGAATATTGACAGCAGCAAAAAGGATTTCTGTGAGGATGAATTGGGTGAAGAAAGTGTGATTCTCACATTGGTTCCAGTTAATGAGGAACCTAATGAAGAACATCAAATGGAACCAAGTGTTTCTTCAATCTCAAGCCAACCTGAAGACTACTAGGACAAATAAAGTTTATTTTCCTCAAATGAATGAAGAGTTCAAAACTTGTCCCAAACTATTCTTGCCTTTGCCAACCACTTTGCCTTCAGTTAATAAAGTACAATGGGACACTTTGCAGAACTGGTGCCAACAATTTAATTTGAGTACCGATGGCAAGAAAATAGAGGTTTATCTGAGACTCAAGGAATTTGCTTACTCTGAAGAAAAATGAGTGAGTGAGGAATATGGAGACAGTGTAAAGAATATTCCTGAAACATCAGAAGGGGTCAGATTGCAATCAAGTTCAAAGAAATGCAAGATGGTGGCCAAGAGAGCAAAGAGTCACAAAAGTTGTAAGATGAGTGTGAGAGAGGAAGTGATCAATAGAGTTGAAGTGATAACAACTGCTCAGGAAGCCATGTTAGCAGCATGGGCAAGGATTGCTGCAAGAGCTGTTCAACCTAAGGCTGTGAATTCATGTCCCATTTCTACTTCCGCTGAGAACTTTCTGCTGCAGACCTCTGGTGTCAGGTGGTGTGTGGTCCATGGCAGGCCTCTCTTGGCAGACACAGAGGGTTGGGTTCGCCTGCAGTTCTATGCAGGTCAGGCCTGGGTACCAGACACTCCCAAGAAGATGATTTCTCTCTTCCTGCTACCCGCCTG
>PVKE010007286.1:0-51241 GCA_004027555.1 Craseonycteris thonglongyai | reverse complement strand
GCTTATGGTTTTGTAATAAAAGATTTGGTATAGATTGCCCATAAAAAAAAGGGACATTACTTCTGCTGGACCCTGAATTTAGAAGACTCAATGAAATGGATGGGCCAGGCCAATACAAGATTACAAAAACAGATAAATAGCAATTTTAAAAACCGCTGTGTCAGAGATGCACCCCGAGGTGCCCAAGTATTTGCTGCCTCTCGTCCCAGGAGACCTCTGCTCCCCTACCCGGTGACTTGGTCTGCCCATTGAAATCGGATCAGAACCGGTGAGTCACAGGTAAGCAGATGCTGGTAGGAGCCCGTGTATATACAGTGTCCACACTCATTTCTTTCGTCTAAGATCACCTGCAACATTTCAGATCAGGGGCCCTTCACTTGGGACTTGTTGATAAAAATGAGAGGATCCACGACCTTGTATGGGAAATGACTATGTTTTTATTTCTACAACCCCTCCTTGGAATTTAACATTTCCTCCAATTACGAATGCAGTCAACAAACCACAGGAATGATGGTGCCAGAGACCCTCAGGAACAGACACGAACCATGCTCACGTCACATCATACTTCCCTGCCGTTCTCAATGTGTCCTTTACGCCCATGGCCGCTTCACAGTGAAGGTAGTTAGTAGAGCAGCCATGAGATGCTGACAGTAATTGCAGGCCTTCTCAGTGCCTTTGTGAATACTAACCATCTGGGGGTGGGGAGGGAGTGATTAAAATGCAGATATTTTTTCCAGCTCTGAGATATAACTGACATACAACATTGTGTACTGTGTACAATGGGATGATTTAATGTCAGTATGTACTGAGGAATTTGCCTTCTTATGGTAATAATGCCTATCCCCTTCAAATAATGACCCTTTCTTGGTGGTGGGAACATTTAAGAGCTATGCTCTTAGCAACTCTTCAAGTATATAATAGAGTATTGTTAACTCTAGTCACCACACCGTATGTTATATCCCCAGAAGTTATTCATCTCATCACCAGAAGTCTCTGCCCTTTGGACACCTCCCCATTTCTTAAGCCAAACTTGTGGAAACACAGGAAAACGCAGTTTCTGACTGAGTGGGTCTGGGTGGGGCCTGAGATTCTGCATTTCTAACGAGCTCCCAGGAGGGATGCTGACATTTCTGGTTTTTACTGCTTTGGGTAGCAAGGGTTTAGGTTGTGCATTAAAATACCACACATTTAGCACTTTGATAACAAATTACTGAAATGATTTTAATGTGACTTTATTACAGTTTAAAACATTATTCTGGGAAGGGTCCATTCGCTTCACAAAATTGCCAGGAGTCCACAGTGCGTAAAAGGTCAAACATGCCTTTATCTGGTGTGTTTTAGACCCAGGCCCCTCTACCAGCAGCGGGGCGGAGCTGAGCCCAGGGGGCATGGAGCTGTGACTGACTCGGGGGACGCAGGGATGAGCAGAGCAGTCTTCAGGGGCCAGTGAGATTGATCCTGTCATCATCGTTTAATCTAAAAACCCCTTTCCATCCTCTGGAAAAAAAGTCATAAGCACAGAGAATGTGGTGGGCATGTTCTATCAATTATGTGGGCACGCTCTATCAAATGACGGAGAAGTGTTTCCACAGTCAATTAACTGTTGCATAGCACAGGGAAAGATAAAAAGTGCCTCCTCACTTCCTGACAGATGAACTCAGATATCAATGCCGGAAGAAGGGATACAAAGTAGGATTATAAAACATCAACATGGTAAGTCAATCTCCTTTATGAAGTTATATAACTGCCAGGGGGCCGTCTTAAAAAGAAGCAAAACATTTGAAATTCAACCACCGTTCTCCATCTAAAGAACAGCCCCTCCTCCCCCAATAAAAAAACACACATCAGAAGTCTAGGAATCAGAAGAAACTGCTTTCACATAAATGATCTCTAAGAGAATTCTAGAGACTCTAACCGCAAATGAATGACACTAACATCAAAGCATTGCTTAGAGTAACGAATAAAATATGGACAGTTTACTCTTACTGCTATTCTTCGACTCTGACCCGGAGCCCCTGGGCCAAGGCACGCAATTAAGGAGAAAGAGGAAAAATCATTATTTGCATCTGATAGATTGTTGACTTAGAGAAGACAGCCAAAATTCATTTTAAAATAGCTTTGCAGTTACTATCAGCATTCTCCCAAGTTTCTATGTCCCTCTTGCTCCCTCTCAATCCCAGCCTTCTCCCTAATGATATAACCAGTCTCTGAATTGGGAGATGGGGGAGGAAGGGTTAAATGAGATGATATATGGTATTCTGAGGCTCACTGTTTTATACGGAACTTTCAGCTAGCCCAATGAAGAAAATACAGTATTTGGGTTTTATCCACACTTCATGGCTTATGGGCTTTTCATGTGAATATGGGCATTTATATTTCTTAGGTGACTGTCCATTCATATCCTTTTCCACCAGGTTACCTTTGATTTGTAGGAATCCTTATGTGTCCTGAGGATTAATTCTGCCCTATGTTGCAAGTTTCTTCTTTGTGGGACCCTCGTCTTAACTTCTCAGTGGGGTCTTGTTATAAATTTTAACTTCAGTCACATTGAACCTGACTTCTTGGTGGTCTTTGCTAATTGTTTACCTGTGTACTTATGCCATAAACATGTCCTCCTACATTTCCTAATTATAGACTTTAATATTTAACCAGTCACTGTATGTGGAATTGGTGAATGGTGAGGTGAAGCCTAGAACCATTGTCCTAATAGACTGTCAATGATCCTGGTACCCTAATGGCAGAGTTGATCTTTTCCTCCTCTGACCTGAAATGCCACCTTGATCGGGTGTTGAATTTGCACACACTGGTCTGTTTCTATATTCTGTCCCATGTTTGTTTATTCCAGTTCTAATATTCACACTGTTTGAATCATAGCTTCACAGTGTTTTTATTTCTGATAAAGCATCAGGTCTTGTTGGCCAGGTTTTTGGGCTATTCTTGGGCCTTCTCACCCCCAGATTAATTTCACAATCGAGAAAGCATGTAGGACAGTGGCATGGAAGTAGAGATGGCAATTATTATAAGCTTGTCATTAGAAGCTTTCAAAGAATACAATTTATGAACCTGTCACTGGAATGATTAAAAAATCTGAAAATAAGAACAATACGAGAAGATGCTGGGATGGTTCAGTGGGTTGAGTGCTTGCCTTGCAGCCCCCTGGGTCTGGGGATTGAATCCCAGCCCCAGCCCATGCAGACCCGTATGCTGAACCCCTGTGCTTCCTGAGGGAGGCCCCCAGCCTATTTGTGTCCTGCGTGTCCCCAAGCCCAGCTGTGTGGAGTGAAACCATGTCAAAAACTGATGTACAACTATGGAGACTGCTCTGGGCCCTCCCTTTTCTCTCTCTGTCAAAAAGAATAATATAAATCTTTTAAAAAGTGTAATACAAGAGTTGTCTGGGAAAAAATCCAGCTGTAAATGCCTGTACTTTTCATATTACATGGCTGGACACTTTCCGGACAGCCCTCATGTATACTGCGTGTATAAAGTTAAGGAGAAAATTGATGCTGTTAAAACCTCTCCAGAAATAGTTACAGTTTACCTTGATTTTTCTTCTTCTTTTTTTTTGCTTACAATTTTACATGGAGGAAAAAATAGCAATAAAGCACTTTCTAGTCTGCTCTTCCCCTCTCTACTCCTGTTTGTACCATCCATGTATTTGAAAACTTAAGTTTTCCCATCCAAGGACAAACTCACATGTAAGATACATGAGGATACCTAAAAACCCAACATGACTTTAGAATAAAGGTAAAAGATTTAATCCAAGTTCAAGGCCCGATTTTCCAAGACTTCTCCATTGTGGTCATAGTGTCTCTTCCCAATCTCCGCTCCCCAAATAAGCCCCCAGCAAGCCCACATCCCAGGCGCACAGACATCTGTTCTCAGCCACCCCTGTGCTTGCTGAGCTTCCCTCTCCTGTATTTACCTGTCAAACTTGCCCTCCAAGTGCAGTCAGTGTGTGAGTGCCGGGGGCCCTGGAGACTCTATGGTCAAAAGTCTTTTCAGACCACCGCAAATTCAGTTTGCCTTTTTCATTGTTGACATTTACACATTGATGCAGGAGTGATGGAGGGCAGAACGTGGGCGCCTTATTGCCGGCTCTGCCCACAGCCCTGCCAGCCCTCCCAGCTGGGCCCTCCCAGCGAGGCCCTCCCTGCGAGGCCATAGCCAGCATCACTTAGCTTTCACTGCTCCCAAGGGCTTCCCATCGTTTTGATTCAATCTCCTCCCTGAACGAGCCTTTTTAACATTCTGTGTAACGCAACGGGAAGGACACACAATGTGCTTCTGCCACAAACCAAAATGCGCTGGTTGTCTTGAGAACAAGCCCTTGAGGGGTGGGTTCGTGGCAAGCTCGGTGCTGTTTCTACACAGCACCCTTCCGACTGGAAAGAACTGGCAAACTGTGTTGGTTTGTTGTTGTTTTTTTTGCCCAGAGTTGGGATTTGCCAGACATTTCCTTACAAATGGTCTCAGTGAGCCTGTCATTTCAAAGAAAGTTACCAACAATACAGCCCTGATGACGTTACGGATCTAAACTGAGATGTCAGGATTTCATAACGTGTCTGCTATCGCGGGCTTGTAGCTTACGGGTTCTTAGCATGGGATGCTGGCTTGGCCCACAGCCCTGACGACTCTCACGGTCAGGGCTACCATTTAGCCTACGTATCCGCTCTCTTTTCTTCTTGGGAAGAGAACCTTCTCTTTGTAGCTGGGCACATGGCCACACAGATTTAAGACTTCATTCCCATGGCTAAGAGTGGCCACGTGACTAAGTTCTGGCCAAATGGGCAGGAACCCAAGTGACGTGTGTACCTTACAGGATGTGTCCTCATGGTGGCAATGAGCCATCTCAGACCATGACAATGAGAGGCATGAGGGCTGTCCAGAAAGTCTCCAGCCATGTAACCATTCTTGTTCTATTGCCAATGGCTGGATTTTTTCCAGACAGCCCTTGTACATCCTTGGGATGTCAACACAACCAAGTAAGAGCCAGAGTCACTGGAACTGTGGGGCCAGCCATCAGATTCAACTTGGACTGTGTCACAGGACAGACACACTTTGGTGTTAAGCCACCATTAGATGGATCTTACTATGCCACTCATCACAAGGGATACTAATTACTTCCGGGTCATTCCCTGAAGGAGAGATACTATGAGCTTCCCCAGAACTCTCCCACTTTCCACTGGTTGAGAAATTAAAAAAATTGGAGCAGCTATGCTGGACCCAGAGAAGCAGCCTAAGTATACACGTACTAGGGGAGCAATTGCCGAGCCCCCAGCATCTCACCCCTGACTCAGCGAACCCCGCGCCAGGGCCTTGCCTTATGCCAGGGCTGGAAATATAGCAACCGCAGGCCACCAGTGGATCACCAAGCAATTCCGGGGTGACTGAATAAAATAAATACAACAGCTTGTGGACCGCAGCACTTGTAATAGGCCTTGACCTGAAAAAGTCTACCCAGGCCTGTCAGATATTGATACTTTCTGTACCTCCACCATGCTCTGTGTTACTCCAACAAAACATTATTAATCTAGACTCTGCCTCTGTCTCTTGGTCCGCCTTGAAACTGCTGATATTTGGGGCCTGATAATTCTTCATTGGAGGGGAGGGCGCGTCCTGTGCACTGGAGGCTTTGGCAGCACCTTTGGCCTCTGCCCACTAGATGGCAGTAGCACCACCACAGCTGAGAATGCTCCGGTTAGCCTCAGGACAGTCACCCACTGTGAGTTTCCCTAAACTGGCCTTGTGGGCGGGGTCTCATCCTTGTTCAAGTGGCTCCTTTGCTGTGCATTATTCTGGCAGCCTGGTCTCTCAAGGTGAGGACTAAACATTCCTTACAGGAATAGGCCTTTCCTGATCCCTGCTTCTCAGGCAAAGCTGCCCGTTTGTTCTCTTATTTCCATAGCCCAGCGCCCATGTCAGCGAGACGACTCACTGCCCAGAGGCGGGCTTCATGATGGAGCTGCAGAGTGTTAGCTGGGCAGGTGGCCCCGCCTGATGCTTGATGCGGCCATGGCTTGGCTCAGGGCTCAGAGGGAGGCAGGGAGGCTGCGAGCACAATCTGAAGCTACAAGGAGGGTCTGAGCGCTCGCATCTTCTCATCCCCGATCTCCAAGCTTTGCACCTGCTGCTCCCTGCACCTGGAACGCTCCCTTCTCTTCCTTGTCTGGTATGTAGCCATCTTTCTTTCACCCTGTAAGTGACTCTTCCGAAAAGCCTTTTCATGACCCTCCTAGATCAACTCCCTCTGCTGCAGGTTCTCTCAGCACTGACTTGTTAGTCTACTGGGGTGAGCTGTGCTTTAGGCCTCCTCAGGTACAGACTATGTTTGTCCTGCTCACCACTATATGCCCGAGCGCCTAGTTCATATCCACGTCCTTGCGGTATATATATATATTTTTTAGTTTGTTTTTAACACTGAAGTTCTGAGCAAATGAATGGATACCTACCGGTGTGGATTCTTAGATGGCGGTCCAAATCTTTCATGCCATGAACAGTTTTGAAGTGGCAACCTAGAAGAGAAGGAAAAAAACAAACAAACAGCTTTTCTTAAAATATAACCTCAAAAAGGAAGCTACTGTGACCTGGAGGTTCGGGGGAGTCACACGCTGAGCTCTGATGTCATAGGACACTTAGAACCCAGAGGAGGGGGAAGCCGGGATGGCTCAGTGAGTTGAGCACTCGTCTTGCAGTCCCAGGGTCCAAGAATCGAATCCCGGCCCCAGCCCGTGCGGACCCATGTGCTGAACAGGGGAGTGCCCCCAGTTCAGTTCTCACCGGGGTGAGACCCCGGCCTAGTTCCTGCCTGGTGCAGCCCCGCGCCCACCTGTGGAATGAAACTATGTGGAAAAACCGATGATGTGCAACTATGGAGACTGCTCTGGGCCCTCCCCCTTCTCTCTGTCAAAAACAATAAAAATAAATCTTTAAAATACAAAAAGAACCAAAAACCTGGAGGAGGCTCCTGTGCTGTGAGTGTGCAAAGCCAAAGATGAGGGTTCGGCACGTGTGTTCACGCACAGCTCACACGGCAGTGCCAGGCACAGCGAAGGGGCTTGGTGCCTTCGAGTTTACTCGTTACCTGGATAGCAGCAGTTGAATGTCTTCTCCCCAAGGGTTGTTGCTTGTTCCTTTGACTCGGAGGGGACAGCCATGGCAGGGACTTTCTGGTCATCGCTGCTGTCAGTGGAGGGACACGTTGGTTTTGGAACATCACTATCTTGCTTTGAAGCTGAAATTGAGATAAAAGGAAGCGTTAACTTAATTTCTCAAATATAGCAGGTTTGGGCTTCCCTTTGCCAGAAACAAACAACATTAGAGACCAAAATCCACGTAACTGTGGTCTTATGGAAGTTCTCTCCTAACTGCCAATTTCTAGGAAACAGAGGGGGCAAAAGAACATGGTAGGATCCAGATTGCAAAGTCCTGTACCCACAGTTCTCAAAGACCTAGTAGGTAAGATACTTTCTGACCCATCCCAGGACAATATTTTATAAAATGCAGATCACACACATTATGAGAAAAGTGAAATAAGACAAAGAAGCCCAGACATTGTAACTGGATATAACAGAACGCCAGATGGCATGAAGTCATTTTAAACGCTCACTCTCAATTTCTGAATGCCTTTTGTCCCAAGTCAGTAACAAGGTTCAGACCACGCTTTTGAGTATCCCTGCTCTCCAGGCCAAGATGCACGGTTTCAACAAAGAAGCTGAGGAAAGACGGAAGGAAAAACCAGTGACTAAAAGCCTGGAGATAATGGCCTGTGCTTTCAGAACTTTATTTGGCTCCTGATTTAAACATATTGCAACACCATTTAAGATACTGAGAAGACTGGCACGAACTGAAAACTTGATAAGGGGCATTTTTAAAAATACAATTTAAATGAAATTCTATGTGAGCAAAAAATATTTATTCTTCAACTGAACATCTGTGGGTACAATATGAGCATTGGCTTCACATAACTTGTAAACTTTGATTCCAAAGCTGGCAACTTTGGTAGCTATAAATTGCACCTACCCCAGCCGTCCTTTGAATTTCATCAGTGACTCATCTAGGGCGACATCTTCATCCACAGTGTAGAACTGTTCAAACTTATTATTCAAAGAGTCAACTATACTTCACACTTTTTGTATTCTGTCTTCTTTATACACAGTTTCATTATCCACAGAGTGAAGATAATGTGATACAGCCAAGAAATGCTTGTAAGGCATAGTTTCTGAAAATATCAGTGTCTCTAATATTGCTCTTTTTGACCAGAACATGTGTATCTTAGATTTTTCTACTTGCAACATTATGTTACATAATGAAAGGTATGTTTTCATTTCATCATTTGTTACTGGAAACCACTCCTCTTCCTTTTTTAAGTTGTGATCCTTTATCTTTTATTTTTTTTAAGATTTATTTTTATTCTTTTTGACAGAGAGAGAGAGAGATACAGAGAGAAACAGAGAGAAGGGGGAGGGCCCAGAGCAGTCTTCATAGTTGCACATCATTGGTTTTTCCACATAGTTTCATTCCACAGGTGGGCACGGGGCTGCACAGGGCAGGACTGGGCCGGGGTCTCACCCCGGTGAGAACTGAACTGGGGGCACTCTCCAGTTCAGCATATGGTTCCGCACGGGCCAGGGCTGGGATTTGATCTTCGGTCCCTGGGGCTTCAAAGCGAGCGCTTAACGCACTGAACCATCCCGGCTTCCCCATTATTATTATTATTTTTTTAAGAATTATTTTTATTGTTGTTGACAGAGACAGACAGCAACAGAGACAGAGAGAAGGGGGAGGGCCCAGAGCAGTCTCCATAGTTGTACATCATCAGTTTTCGACATGGTTTTGTTCCACACAGGTGGGCGGGGGCTGGGCCAGGGCCTCCCGCATGGGAAGCACATCCCAGTTCAGCGTATGGGTCTGCACGGGCTGGGGCCGGGATTTGATCCTTAGACCCCAGGGCTGCAAGATAAGCGTTTAACCTGCTGAGCCATCCTGGCATCCCTGGTAAATGGTTTTTTATTTGGAGTATTTTCTTTTTCTTCCCAATTCCATTCTTCATCTCCTAAATCACAATCACTGCTTGATACAGAGAGAGGTCTTGCAAGTTTGTGAACACTACGTTCGATAGGGCTACCTTCGCTTGAATTGGAATCTTCTGTTGAATAGTCAGCATATAATCCGTTGAGTATCAGTCTCGCAGTTTTCACTCGAATGCCTCATTTGGTTTTCAGGGTCACTTTCGTACAAGTTCAAAACAGACCTCTTAAAGAGATTACTTCTACAGTTCACACATTAACACTGAATATATATAACTATTTCTTGATAATATTTGCATTATAACTGCACTCAAAGCAAATTAAATCTGCATTCATCTTACAGCCATCAATGTTTACAGTGGCTTAAGAAACACATGACAGATCTGGGACTTCTTTGTATGTCATACATCAAAGGGTTAACATGTAGTTTAAAAAATTTCTATAACAAAGACTAAGTACTCCTAAAATACTGTAAAGTGATTTCTCTCCAAATAGATTTAAGTCTAAGGGAAAAAAAAGTAGTGCTCTCAATGTCTGATGTCTTAAACACACACAGATACCCCCGCGCGTGCGCGCGCGCGCGCACACACACACACACACACACACACACACACACAGATATTGACTATTTTATGAATTACAGGTCAAGGCCTAGGACCTTTTGTTTGCCCCAGGTATAGATGCTGGATTCCATTTTCCTTGGGGGTTTTCAAGGTAAACCTCGTCTTACCATGAAAATCTGTACAGCACATTGGTGAGAGCTTCACTTCTAGGCAAAGGGTTCGCATTGCTATAATGCTATGTGACTATTGGCAACTTACTTAACCTTTCTGAGCTGGTTTACTCATCTGTAAACAGGGTTCACTGCCCCAGCGTTGGACAGCTAAGAGATGAACAATGTACATTCTCAGTA
The DNA here is from genome assembly GCA_004027555.1 of Craseonycteris thonglongyai. NCBI lineage: Eukaryota > Metazoa > Chordata > Mammalia > Chiroptera > Craseonycteridae > Craseonycteris > Craseonycteris thonglongyai. The sequence continues at coordinate 41,299 of PVKE010007286.1, read as the reverse complement.
CAGCACACCAAGTAAATGCTACCACAGGGCTTCAGTTAGAAAGGCCTGCAAGCCGTCACATCTGAGTAGTGGTGGTGCTCAAAGCCCCTTAACAGGGTCTCACCAAGCCATCCAGTTCTATGGCGCTCAACGGGGGGTCATTTAGCCCCCAGGGAACACTTGTGAATGTCATGAATGTGTACACACATGCTCATGATAGTGGCATCTAGTGGGTAGAAGCCAGGGATGTTGCTAAACATCCTACAATGCACAGGACGGCCTCCTGATCCGGGTCAGGGTTACCTGAATAATGGGGTCAGTGTAATTCCCCAGGGGGGGTCATTAGGGGAGAGCCAGGAACCTGCATTTTAAAGCACTCCCCAAGTGACTGTCAGACAACTCAAAGGGTGCTCGGCAGAGCAGGGATACCAGCGCACCTGGGAGCTTGTTAGAAATGCAGAACCTCAGGCCCCACCCCATCTCCGGAATCTACTGGCTCCGGAACAAGATCCCCAGGCGATTCCTGTGCACATTGAACTCGGAGAAGCAGAACTGCAAGCCGCGCTTCACCTGGGGGGCTCGTTAAGACACGGGTGCCCTGGGCCCCCCTCCAGAGCTCCTGCAGGGGAGCAGGTCCTTTCCTAGCAAGTCCCCAGCTGAGGCTGCAGGTCTGGGCCCCGTGGAGTCACTGGAGGTCGCAAAGCTAGAAGCTTCCAGCTGCTGCGAACCCACCCTGACCAGACCCGAAGCCCGGCACTTTGCCCCTCAGAGGAGAGCACGAACAAAACCCTGTACCACTCAGCAGTCCACACCTCGGACAAGAAACCCGTCACACTCGTGCGTGTTTTAATCCCACAGAAACTAAGACTGAAGAAAGGAACTCGAAGCGAGAGGCTGGAAAGCACAGTGGTTTCGGAACCGGTTAAGTTTCAAATTCCAAGTCTATCACGACCTGCATGGCCCTTATTTAGTTTCAAATACAAACTAGTGATTTCCGAGTGGCTTCGTTAAAGTCTTCCCGCTTCCCCAGCACCCTGGGAGGGTGCGATCATCAAAGCCCACCTGAGCTACCTCCAAAAAGAGATGGGAGACCCCCCTCACCTCCTTTGGCAGGAAAATGCGGGGGAGGGGCAGATGGGGAGAAAGTGCAGTTAAAACTCCTCTCCCCACTTCCTGACTAAGAAGGTATCAGCAAACCACAGGAGGAGGGCGACCATCAAGTAGGAACCTACAGGGTCTTAATCTGACCGTCCCAGAGTCACAGGGAAAGTGCTTTGGACACGCAGGCCCCCCGGGGTGGGTGAGGGGAGCCAGGGAACCAGGGAGGAGCTGGAGGCATTGAGCGACTTAGCCCGTAACCCACGGGCGTTCACAAGTGCTGGTTCCACCGGCCCCGGGGTGAGAAACCGCCCGAGGCCTTAGGGTCGCCGGGACCCCTCTAGCCACGTGGCCACCGAGAGAGCCGGCAAAGTCCCACCGTGGCCCTAACCCCGCTCGACAACCCCTCCTCCCGTGGCTCCGGGTCCCGTGTCCCTCGCTGAAGCCCCAACCAAGCACCCACATCACCTCCAGGACCCCATCGACCCGCCTCAGGCCCCAGCGCGCGGGCGCCCCAGCCTCGCTGTTCTCCCCCGACCCCCGGCCATCTCCACGGCTCACTCACAACCGTCAGATTGCCACCAGACGGTGCCCTCGTGGGCGAGGCCTTCCCCGGGCAACCTGCCTGCAGGGACTCCCCCAGCGCTCACCCCCGGCCACTCCACGCTTCGCGCTTTATCTGTCTCCTGTGCCATCTGTCTCGTCCCCACGGGGTGGGACTTCAGCTCCGGGGCCGCCGGAACGTTGTCCCCTTTGCTCCTGGTTGTGTCCCCCTCTGGCACCTCGCCCCGCGTCCCCACCGGAGCTTTTTCAGATACGTCCCCATCCCTGCGATGGGGAACCCGGGGCGCGCGGGTCTCAGCAGCCACCTTCCAGGCGCCCAGGCGTGGCCTTTGCGCCGGAGGGGTCGGAGGGGCAGGGAGCCGACAGGTCCCGGGACGGCCTCGGAGGGGCTCTCAGCGCCTCCTCGCTGCGTGTTTGGGGGACGAGCCAGTGGCTGGAGGAATCCACGCGGGGCGCGGCGTCGTTTACCCAGAGAGGGCGCACGGGCAAGGTGGGCGACGCCGAGGTCCGCGCCCCAGCCCGCCCTCCCACGCCCGGTGCTGGGGGACCTCGCACCTGCGTGAGTCCGGGGACACCCCGCAAACAGCCCCCGGCCCCGCCACGGGGCGTCCCCAGGGCTACTCACCCGACTCTCCAACCCGGGCCGGCTGGGCCAACGCCTGGCGCGCAGGCTGCGGCTCGTCCCAGTGGAGGTGCTGGGGCTTGGCCTGCTTGCGCCGCGACATGGCGTGAGGATCGGGGCTCCCGGCGCGTCCCTACGAGTGGCCTTCTCCGCGCAGCCAGTTCCCAGAGTTGGGAAATGACCGCCGCCCCCCCGCCGCAGCGCGCATGTCCCGGCAATTCTGCTCCGCGGCTGAGCGAGGGCGGTTTATCCACGAGCCCAGACGGCGGACTGGCTCGCAGCCAAGGCCGCGGGGTCCCGGGGAAGCGCGGCCCGTCGCCCCGCAGCCCGCATCCACCCGGAGCTCGTTAGAAATGCAGACTCTCGGGCTTCACCCCAGACCCGCCGCATCAGAATCTGCATTGTAACAAGCTCCCCGGGTGATTCGCATGCACATTAAAGTGTGAGAAACCGTGTCTGCATTTTAACGAGCTCCCCAGGTGATTCGTGTGCCCATTAAAATTTCAGGAGCACGGCTCTCCTCCAACTTGCATGTGCGTGCGAATCGCTGGGGAGCTCGTTAAAATGCAGATTCTGACTCGGTGGCTCTGCGGTGGGGCCTGAGCGTCTGGATTTCTAACGAGCTCCCGGGCGATGCCTTTGCAAGATTCGGCCTTAATGCGTCTGGACTGGAAACTGGGCATCGGGGGGTGGTTTTGCTGTGGTTTTACGGAAGCTTCCCAGGTTATCCTGAGGGGCGGCCAAGGTTGAGACGCACGACCTCCACTCGCGGGTCTCGTCCTTGGCTGTCGATTCGAATTTAAAATGTACACGAGTCCCGAGTGTCTCCAGATGCAGAAGCCAGCTACAAATATCGATTCCGAAAGTTAGGGCTACCTACAGGCGGCGGTGCCAGGGAATCTGTATTTCTACACAGCGACCCCCCTGCCGGCCCGGGTCGAAGACCACCCAGGAGAAGCCGCCCCGCCCAGGGGGCGCGGGCCCCGCCCAGCAAGGCCTGGTCCGGGAGGGGGGTTTGAGCTCATTGAGGTTCGTGCTCAGACGAGCCGGGACCTTGGTGATCCCCGAGGGGCCGGGGGGGAGGGGGGGAACCCCTGCTTGCACTCGGTGAACGACATCCAACGCGGAGTAAGAAAGCACCTACATCCCCCAGGGGTTTACTTCCTCCAAATTGGGGTTGTTACTGAAAGCCGGGCTGTGCCCCAAGCTTGCCCAAACCTGAGAATCACGTGGGACCTTATTAAAAAAGACCCAGGTTCAGCTCTGAATCCGGGGGCCGGCCTGGGAACCTGTATTTCCACCCGCGCCGTGGGGCTTCGCAGCGCCCTGGATACGCCTGCGGTGCGCGCGGTTCCGGTTGGCAACCCCCAGGGGCCCGCCTGCGGGAAGTGCAAGCATCTCTTTCTGGAAACTGGAGGTGCTTTCTGCAACCTTCCCATTGATTTTCAAGCTGTGAGCCGATTCTAGCGCGTCTGTGTAATGCCAGGGGAGTTACTCCGAGGTTTAAAAACTTTTTTTTTTTTTTTTTAAAGCAACGTTTAAAGTTTGTTTGGGGGGAGATGAGTGTGTAGCTACATGTGTGCGCAAAGCCATCTGAAAACATCCGTAAGTGCTTGGGTGTGTGGTGTCTCCTTTTGGATAAATTGGGGACAGTGGTGGCCTCTGGGGAAGCTGAAAGGGGATGTGGCCCTCGGCCGGGGCGATGGGAAACATGACACCCCTTTTCACTGCTGGAGGTGTGTACAAGTGTTCGTATTTCTCTCTCTTCTTCAGCTCAAGTGCATACGATTGGACTAATCAGTTCTTGCTACACATACATTGTCATTTCTGAACCATCGGATCCATTACTGGCCTGTATTTGGTTGCTTGTTTGTTTCTTGGCTTATTAGGATAGAATAAATACCAGGGAACCCACTACCCCAAACTAGGACCTTAACCATAACCAACATCTCTCATAAGTCCCCTTCGTCCCCCAATTTAATAGCCATCACCCCAAACCTTACATACATAATGCCTTTGCTTTTTCTTTTCAGCTGCTTTTTGTTGTTGTCTACCTGTATTCTTAAAAAAAAAAAAAAGTTCTGATTTTTAAAGAACCCCATAAAAAGGGTACGTGTCTTCCAGGAATTACTTTTCCCCCATTTATTGTATTGCTAAGATCATCCAAATTGCTGTCACCGTCCTTTGTCCATTCTGACTGACGTTAATATTCCACAGTGTGAACATACTGGGGTTCATCCATCTGTTCTGTTGACGGGCACTTGGGTTTTTCCTGATCTTTGCCACTCCTTTCTAAGGAGTGTCAGTTTTTGGAGTGAATGTACACATTGCTTACATTGTTGGTGACTAAGAGAAAATGCCACCGTGGTGGTGGCATTGATTTACTTCCCCAGCAATGGAAGAGCTACCTCGAAGCTACATCCTTTCCCACACTTGGTATTATCAGATGTCTTAATTTTTGCCAATCAAATTGATAAACAATGACACTTCACTATGGTCTTGATTTGCATTTTCCTTGCATGTATTATTTCAACAAAATGCTAATAAAAATTACTCTTTTCCACAAATATGACTGCAACTGATTAAATTGGTTTCAGTTTTTGAAGGCACTGTTTTAATATTTTATAGGACACCCATTCATAATTATGATCCTAAATTCAGTTTATTGCCATGTTTGGCTTTAATGGCTCGATTTCAAGGGCCATAATTAAAAAACTGTAAACATATAACTCACAGGATATAGAGTTCTAAATGAAAGCAAAGTATCACTGGCTATGCTTAATAAGTCATTATTCTCCTTTTTCAATCCCATTCACCAATTATACAAATTGACTATTCATTTTATTTGAAATTCAGCTAGTAAATTTTCATCTTCCCTGATAATCAACCTGGGGCCTTTGCAAATTCAACTGAAGAGGGTGCATTGCTATATTTTTAATGAATGGATTTCCAACCCCCTGAAGCTCTTTATTTGGAAAATGTTTAAATGGGTTAGAAAATTCTGTAGCTAAGTTTAAACATACAGGTAGGTTTTTTATAAGTGACAACTTTTCAGTTTTCAGCAACAAAATCTCTTAACAAGGGGATTGCAGCCAAACATGCCTTTCAAACATGCATTTCAGAATACTTTCTCCATAGGATGTTTCTCTTGCAAACTGGTTACTTTCTCATTCTTTATATGTCCCCTTTATCCTGACCCACCTCCCCCTCCCTCATGGGTGTTAGGTAGTTCCCTTTCTTTGAAGAAAAAGTCAGTAGCTTTTCAACCTTTGCCATTTTGTAAAAGAAAAATTGGAGAACCTCTGAAATTTCTATAACTTGTAAATATTTTGCCAAGAGATAGACAGTGCACCTCTGAACTATACAAAAGATTCCCCTGGGTCACTGTACATCTCTCTACAAAGCATGACAAAGATTCCAGAGACAGTAGAATGTCATAAATACGTGCATAGATAGAGCCAGCCTGGGTGAGAATCCTGGCTCTGTTACCGTGTGACCATGAGAAAGCTACTCTGTCCTGTTTTCTCATCAATAACATGGCAATGCTCATAGGGTGGTTGTGAGGGTGACTGAATTCATATGCGTAAATGATACAGAACAATGTACATACAGTACAGAGGCAGTACTCCCTAAGTGTTTGCTATTCTTTATAACGACAGAGTAAGAGTTATAGTGAGCTAATAATAGCGAACACATCTAGAATTGGTGGTTCCAATTAACCGGGCACAGATACTCTGTTTTACGTGGAAATAAGTTGGATGAGAACCAGCCTGTGTGGGCATTCCTCAATCCTTCTGAGTCACAGATTTCCCATATTGCAGTACACATAGTAAATGAGTAATGTAATACCACTCACTTAACATTACTCTAGTGATTGCTTTATTTTAAGAAAAATGGATAGAAATAAATTATAATCGTCTCTCTGCACTGGGCCTGCCTCCTGAGGGTTCGAGCACTTTGTGTGGGTCATGGTTTCCTAAGCCACCCCATGTGACTTTGGTCATGACCCCGATGTTTAGGACTGAACGAGAAAATGTGTCTCCAGATACAAATAATTCCCACACGGGGTGCAAACTAGACCAAAGCAAATCGTATTTCTTCATCTGCCAGGAACGAATATATTCGTTCACCTGGTCATTGTGAGAGCCCACACGCCTGCCCGCTCTGTTCCAGGGGTTGGAGATAGATAGAGGGATATATGCAAGATGGACAAAAGACCCAGAGGAGGCAGCCCGAGAAGTAACGAATGAATGGATGCACAAGGTCGTTTCAGATAATGATCGGTGCCACGAACAAGATGAAAAGCGGTATTGTGATCAAGAGTGACAGGGTAGTAGTGGGGGGAATACCTGTGTTTGGCTGGGAGGGACCTTTGAGCTAAAATGTGACTATAATAGGCAGCCACGGAGACCCCGGGAGAGGACAGTGCAGGGGAGCAGAAATGAGAAAAATAAAGGCTCCGAGGAAATCAGTGTTGGTGTGCCTGAAGCAAAGCAAGGAGGGTCAGGGACTAGCTGGTTCCCAGAAAAGAAAAATCTGGCTCCTAAAAAAATTGAAAAAATAAAAAAATGTCCGAGCTTACATATGGTTAAATAAATGCAAGTTAAAATAAACCGCAATACTGTTTTAGATCCTGTCTAAATAGAAAAGATTAAACACGTACGTTAGTCAAGGTGAGTATTGTGCGATGATCTGGCAATTTCTTCCCCACCCTGCACTTCTCAAACTTACTATGCATTAGAATCACCTGGGACCTTGTTAAATGCAGATTCTGTCTCCAGCGTGTCTCAATGTAACATGCACACAGGTCACTGGGGAACCTTGTTAAGTGGATTCTGACTTCTGTGCTCCTCAAACCTTAATGGGCAGAAGAACGACCTAGAGATTTTGTTAAATTCAGATTCTGGCTGACACGTGTAAGAGGTGTTCGGCCTCACTAATTGTAAGAGAGTGAATATTAAATGACCATAAATTCCCCCTCCCCTCTTTTTTTCACCTCCCAGATCCATAAAAATTAAGGGGGCTGATAACATTGACTTAGCAAGAGTGCGGGGAAATTGGTTTCCTAATGCATTGCTAGGGGGAATGTGAATGTTTACAGCCACTTTGGAGGGCAATGTGGCAACACGTTTTTATTATACGTGCTCTGCCAATGCTTCAGCCATTCTCCTTTCCATCTACTCTTCTCCAGAGAAGCATCTTCACATGTGCACAAGGGCTTATCCAAAGAGGTTTGGTGCACCAATGTCATAACAAAAAACAACAAAAGAAACAACCTAAATGCCCAGTAACGGGGGAATAGTTAAAGTGAGGTTCAGTCCGTGCATGGATGACCAGGCAGCAAGTAAAAGTAATCAGCCAGATTTATGTCTACAAGCCTGGGTAGAGCTCCAGATACACTGCACTGAAGAAGAAAAGCAAGTTCTACAGAGATATCAGCACATTCACATCCATATACAGGGTCTGGCAGAAGTAACGCTGTAACATCGTAAGGTTTGCTTTGTCTCGCACGAGATGGACAGCAATTTGGACATTTCACCTAAGATGTCAGATAGTGTGCTTGGGTGTGATATTGTTATGTTATAGAATTATGTGCTTTTGATTTTGTAATAAAAGATCTGGTATAGATTACCAGCTTATAAAAAAGGGGCATTACTTCTGCCGGATCCTATGTATTTTCAATAGTGAAACATGAAAATCCAGAATAAAAAATAACTGGAAGAAACACATTGGCTATGTGCTAAGTAAGGAGGGGCCAGGGGAGTAGCTTGGGGGGAAGGAAGGACTGAAAAATCTAAATTTTCTTTGTGTGTGTGTACGAGAACATTATCCTTAGTAATATTTCCTTCATCAGTTAGCTTCTGCCTTCTGATACCTTCTTCCACTATCTCTAACTTTGTGTAATTATTATTTCAAAATGGGTTTGTCACCTAAATAATACATTGCTTAGTTTGGCCACTTTTGAGTAATTGTCCTTCTCTTGCTTCTTTAAGTTTGTGAGACTCAGTGTGTGTGTGCTGCAGGCTGCTGCAGTTCATTCATTTATACTCTTGAGTAACCTCCATTGTGTGAACACACCACGTTCTGTACACCTTCACTGCCCAGGGGTGGTGAATGATGAGCAACGTAGCTATACACACTTTATGCGTGAGCTTCCTGATTCACGTGTGTGTTTCTCCACGGCCAGAACCTGCATTTAACAAGGTCTCCCATTCTTCTGCCTATTAAAGTTTGAGAAGCGGAAAGCTGAATCCACTGCTTAACAAGCACCCCAGGTGACCTGTATCCATGTGAAATTTTGAGACAACACTGAAGTCAGAATCTGCATTTGAACAAGATCCCCTGTTGCTCTCATGCTCGGTAAGTTTGAGGAGTTCAATGTGGGGTAGGAATAGCTGGATCATAGCGTTTGTTCCTGTTCAAACTTCCTAGGAGATGCCCAACAGTTTTCCAACGTGGCTATATCAATTTGCATTCCCATCAGCATATCTAACTTTCTAAATTAAAATGAAAGTAAGAAACGAGTTAAGAGCTCACTAGGGTACAGTCTTAGTTGAAAATGTAAATAACCGGTAAACAATTCCTCACTTTCCCCCTCCTCTTTCCTTTCTGCTTTCACCCCAGTTACTCCCGTTTATGGATTTGAATTTTAAATGATGAAATGAAGTCCTGGAGGGGGCTGCTGCTGGGCAACACAGTGGATCAGGGCCTTTATTTGTGGAGAAAACAAAGCATCTCCAGTTAACCCGCTGGCTCCTACCTGTGTGGAAGTTCCTGAACTGTAAAGGAATGTTGTCCTAGAATAGGCATTTGAAGTGTCTAGATCTGGGCGAGGGTGAGGCAACCTGGGGTGGTCAGTGGATTTATCTATTCCTAAGAAAAATGTATTCCATTAGTCAAAGCGAATCACATGGCTTGGTCAAAAATCAATGGGGGCAGGGAAGCACATTCCATATCCTATGATGCCCAGGGGCAAGGGTGGATACATATATAGTAGACTCGCCGTTAGCCGGCACCCATAGGGATTGGTAGATGCTGCATAAATGTAAGTAGACTCTCAGTTAACCAGCACCCATGCTGGATAAATGTAGTATTATTTTCTTTCTTTCTTTTCCTTTTTTTTTTTTTTTTTTGCCTGTTGCTTGAGAGTACCAGTTGCTTGAGTTCCAGTTAATGGAGAGTCTACTATAATTTTATGCCCGGGAGGAAATGCAGAGCTGGAAACAATAGTCCCATCTACCACATCTACTAATACTGAAAACAGGAATAGCATCACATGGCTAAGAGTAAACAGATTGATAAATACTGATAGATATATGTTGATAGTAGTAATAAATTTTTATCTAAAGCACAGATGGAAAACCCAAATTCTGATCAGCTTTGTGGCATGTGACTTGTTATTTTTCTGGAATATTAACCTAGATGATAAAAATAATTCCTGAGATAGCCAAACTATTGCTGGTTACTTAAAAAGAAGGAAAGAACCCCAATTTATTTTCAGAGTAAAATAACCTAAAACAAACAAGCAAAAATTGGGGCACCAAGAAAACAAAACCAAACCAGAAAGCAGCTGCCCTTATACTTGTAAAGATTTCAAGCAAAATATTAGTAAATGAAATCCAGCAATGCCTAGGAGAAGAATCCAACATGACTCACAGAGTTTGCATCAGGAAAGTAAGGCAATTCAATGCCAGCCTATGTCCTACACAAATTCACTGTCTCAACATATTTAAGTGCAAAACCCAAATATTTATATCAGAAGGTACTGAAAAGACATTTGATAATAGTAAACAACCCACCTTGATAAAAACTCTAAGTGAAAGCTGGAGTAGAAAAAGTAACCTAAGTACTATGAAAACTAACACCTAAAGGAACTGTATTTTATATTAAATTGGGAAATTCTAAAGCCATTCAAGTTAAAATTAGAGATGCAACAGGGAGGCCAGCTGTATCAACGTTGTGTGGAGGTTCTGGTTAACGCAATAGGACAAAAAAACAAAATAGGTAGTATAAACATTCTAGGAAAGGGATAAGACCACTTGGAAGTGACTATCATAACAATCATAAATCATATTTATCAGAGCCCAAGAGTTTCTAATAAATACCTACTGTTGATTAATAAGGTAGCTCAATATAGACAAATACATAAAAAAATAGCTATTCTTTATGCTTGTAACAAATACTTATTTTAAAATGGAAAAAAAAATCCTATTTACAATTATAATAAAATTTAGACTAATGAGAAAATACTGGCCTAGATAATAAGACTGGACTGTACATGAAGAAAACTGTGTAATTTTATTGAATAAAGCTTACAACAGCATTTGAATAAAAGTTTTTGGGTGGAAGATTGAACATTTTTTAACAAGTCATTCTTTTCATAAACTCATATATCACATTGATGCAATTCTAATCAAAATCCTCAAAAGGTTTTCTCTTTCTGGGTGGGGAAGGTACTGGACAAAATGACAGCTCATTCAGAAACAGGAATATCTAAGAATTTCTAAAATTTTTTGGAAAAGAATAGCTACAGGAGGCTTTGTTAAGTCTGAAAACTAATATAATCAAATATGTAATACTGGCAAACCAGAGAGGATATAGAGATCAGTGAGACAAAATAGATTCCAGAAACAAATTTGAGTATATTTGGAAACATGATTCATCTAAAGGTGGAATTAAGATTTTAGTTTCAAGGAAAATAGTATTTTGTTTAACAAATGGTCCTTGTATAAGCTGGCAGCCAAATTTCTGTATTACACATATATAAATTTGAATTCTGGCCACAGTAAGGTGCTAACTAAAAACAAACAAATATACAAGGGCTGTCTGGAAAATATCTAGCCGTTGTCAATATAATGAAAATGGTTACATGGCTAGATACTTTCCAGACAGCCCTCAGAAATACTAAAGAAAAAAAAACCTCAGGAGAAGGGAGGACTTCCTTAGAAAACACAGGAGCCACAAATTAAGCAATAGAAGAATCTGACTGAATAAAATAGGTATTTTTTTAGATGAAAGCAACACCATAAGGAAGCCAAAAGTCAAAGGATAGGAGGGGAGAAAACTCAGCAAGATGAGACAAACATGGGGTTCATAAGTTCCAACGAGCCAAGGAGAAAAATGAAGGAGTATGAATTTAAAGTTTATAAAAGAAGAGAAAAATGGAAACAACCAACAAGTCGATGCAGAAATGTCACCAAAATGCAGAACAAAACACCAGCTAGGGAAGTGTACAAAGACCGGATAGCTCATTTCATTCCTCAGATTGACAAGGGTGGATAAATACACAGTGTGAACACCCAAGGTTGGTGATAGTTGGTTGGGCACACCCCAGATGAGACTACCTTTTTAAAAAAGTCACCTGAATCAATGCAATACAAACTAAGGAAACACGTCAAAACTCCAAAGGCACAACTGAACGTGAAGAATTATGTAGGTATTTACTGTGGCAGTTTGTGATGGCAAACAAACAAAAACAAAGAAAACCCCCTAAATATCCATGAATGGGAAAATGGTTGAATAAAGCATGGTATATATATATATATATCATATGCTAACTTTAGTCTAAAAAAAAAAAGTAGAGTTAGCTGTATGGACCCACAGTACCACTGATAAATGGAATAATAAGAGTAAGCTGCACAAAAATGTATGCAATGTGATACAATTGCTACAAAAATAGGAAAAAACCTTCTTTATGTTATTTTGAGAGTCTACGTTGGTATGAATACAGAGAAAACTTTACCTATCATGGATGGAATAAGAATGGTGGGGGGCTGAAGATTATTATTGACTTTTTTTTTTTTAAGATTTGCTTTATTGTTTTGAGAGGAAAGAGAGAGAGAGAGAGAGAGAGAGAGAGAGAGAGAGAGAGAGAGGAGGGGGGAGGGCCCATTACAACTGGATAGGAAGATTATTAGTGACTTTAATTTTTCTAAATAATATAACATGTTTCCCATATTTTCTATCTTGAATACATATAACATTTATTATTAGGAAAAAACTCCTTTAAATGTTGAAAAAAAGGGGCACTCTGGGAAAACAGAAAAAAGTAGGAAACAGGTTCAGGACAATAGAGGTTTCCCAGCTAATAAAATTCAATAGCTGAACAGCTTCCTAAATAGCTGCAAGCAATAAGTCTAAGGCAATGGCATTAAAATACTAACATAGGACAGTGCAAGCTTTTTAGATTTCTTACCAAACCATAGTTAATGAATCAGTATTACCATTGCTGATATGAAAATTAGAAAAGATTCTGGCAAAGAAAACATGGTGAGCTATCAGAATTGTTACAATATTAAAGATCAAAGAAAGAAAGGAGACAAATCCAGCTGGAATTCTGTATCATTTCCTAAGGGCAGCTGACTTTTCATTTCCAACAGGCAACCCTCAAGGTTTCCAGCAGCATCATTTTGTATTTCCTTAGTTTGTTATAGATCTTTTGTGTAAAAATGAGCCAAGTTGCTTAAGAACTTGAGAGAAGTGAAAGTGTAAAAACTGGTAAAATTGTATCTAAGTGTTCTCAAGAGTAACCTTCCCTCTTCACTAATCTTTGCTGACACTCTGTGAGAGCATGTTTCATTCATTCGGTATTTATTAAGAACCCACCTGAGTTGAAGATGACTCTAGAGGCTGGGAACTGCAAATACTACCACCCCAAGTTTTGTCTTTGGGTATAAACTTGGGTAATCCTAGCTTGCTCTCTGGCGCCATCTACCGATCAAACAGCATGTCCATTCAAAACAAAATTTGAATTTCTCTTCCTCAGTATATCCCTATGCTTTGCAAAATCCTAGGTGCTTTTCCAGTCCCATTCATCTGGTCCCCGGGACTGCACATATATTAACATCTAAAACAACAGCATCTTAGAAAACTCTGTCCTACATGTTAGTAGGAACTTGCATCATATTTGCATCTGAACAGAAATGTCTGATTGTCATCCTGAAGTTTCAAAATGAAAACAATAATTAAGCCACTTTACGCATCACACATATGTAAGTTGACTATGAAGGAGGTAAGATGTTTGTATATTTATGAGAAAACTAAAAACCTTTGCTTCTTCAAGTTCTCTTTCATTACATAATTCATACTCCTTTCAACCCCAAGTCATACCGTGTGTAAAGAATCATTAACATTCAGTATATTTTAATCACAAATCAATTTATTAGGAAACCATTCCTTTTTTTCTCATTAGCACTAAACTTTTCTTTTCTTTTTTCCTGCTCACATACCCATGTAAGTTCATGTAGAAAATGGTCCTTCATGCCAATAGATTTGTATCTATGTGCTAAAACACGAATACCCCAAACTCTGGGCTTTCTTTCAGCATGGGGATGTAAGAGAGGCTGGGAAGTACCATCTACCACACAAATTTAATGAGATGGGAAGAACCTTTATTAGGGTTGGGACATCAAGTTGGAAACCCAAATGTATTCGCTACTCAAGGCATTTAAAATTCCAACCCCTATTCGGAATCAGGTGGGTAACATTTAAGCTTCTACAACAGTTACAACTCGGTGATTCAGAGGTGACCCCAACGTTACTACAGCGTTAAAAAAATTATAGTAAGCAGTACAAAATTACAATTTATTACAGGTATGGGTATGCGTGTGTTTTCACCACAACCCTTAAGAACATGAAGGGTAAACCTCTTACATAGTTCTATTTACGACTTCTTTTCTGTCACATGGGCCTCTTTTTTCCCTTTTTGCTAAGCACTAATCTGGTATGGCATCCGCGGGACAGAGCAAAGCGGGGTGGGCCCCTCCTTGCATGATGGAGTAAGTCTGCTTGGACAGCTCTTGCTGCGAAGAGGAGAATATCGGCGGGGCTGCGGTGGCCACGGCGATGCTCTGGCTGCCGTCGGTCACCACTGTCACTTCAGCTGTCCCCTCCTGAATCAGAGCATTAAGGCCTTCAAAGTCAGTGCAAGCGATACCAGAGCTGGTGATGAACGTCTGGCTGCCGGCGCCCTCCTGGGGGCCGCCAGGGGCGGTGGGGATGAGAGTCTGGTGCAGCGCGGCTCCATCGGCCTGGCCGCGGGTGGTCAGCAGGACAGCCGGCTGGGACAGGGCGCCCGCCTGGCTCGGGCACCCGGAGGACGGAGGAGGCGCGATCAGGTTGACCTGGCGCAAGATCTGCAGCCGGCCGTTCCCGGGCAGCTCCTCTGGGGTCTGGGCCACCAAGGCGGGGGGCACGATGCTCACGGTGGCGGCCGCAGCCTGGACGATGGCGTTGGCCTGGGGCACCGGGTGCCCGACGATGATTTTGACTCGCCCCTCGCCGAACGCGGGCACCGGGCCGGGCTGCAGCGGCACCTGCAGGTGGCCCACGGGGAGCGGCGCCGCGGGCTGCTTGCCAGGCTCGATCTGGAACCGCAGGAGCGTCACGTCCGAGTTCTTATTCTCGTTGTACTCACTGTGCTGCCGCTTGTGGCTGCGGAGCGAGTCCTCGCGCATGAACGAGGCCTCGCAGATGTCACAGTGGAAGGTTTTCTTGGCGTCCAGCTTGGCCACCTGCCGGCTGCTCGGGCGGCCGGTGTCCCTGCGGTCCGAGGCCTCGTTCTTGACCAGGTCCCCGTGGAACTTCTTCATGTGCTTGCTCAGGTTGCTGGGCTGCTTGGTGTCGAAGCTGCAGTGGCTGCACTTGAAGGGGCGGTCGGTGCAGTGGATGCGCTCGTGGATGCGCAGCGCCGCCTTGCTGGAGCACGAGTAGCTGCACTCCGAGCACTTCTCCGGGTGCTCCGACTGGTGCACCCGGCTGTGCTTCCGCAGGGTGGCTTTGCTGTCACCCAGGAAGTCGCAGTGAGGACACTTGAAGTTATTCCCGCTGTGCTTGATGCGGATGTGCGACTTGAGGTTTCCTTTCATGGTGCAGCGGACATTGCAGAACTCGCACTTGAAGGGCTTCTCCCCCGAGTGCACGCGCATGTGCCTTTTCAAGTCCGAGCTGATTTTGAACTTGGCGCTACAGAGCCAGCACTGGAAGGGGGCGTCCCCTGTCAACACAAGGTGAGTTTCCATAAGAACAGGCAGGTAACAAGCACAGCGGAACCCCCCCGCAGCACACACCAGAAAAGCGCTTACACCAAGGCGGGCGGGTGGAGACCTTCTAATTGCAGCTGCTACCAAAAAAAAAAAAAAAAAAAAAAAAAGCGGGGGAGGGTCGGGGGCTTCTAGTCGTTCCCCCAACCTGAACCACCATCACCTTCTAGGAAACCCAGAAGAAAAACGGAGCTGGAAAAGAGCTATGTAATTGTCCCAAATGACATAAGATTTGTGCATCTACTTAGCATGTTCGTTCATACCATCAAGCTATCGTTCATAGCGTTAATGTGACCACTCTGGCCAGTTAGCTAATGACTCACAGTTGTACAATTGCGCATAATCCGTTGATTTTGATTGAGTAACATGTTGTAACAGATTGAAGGACACATTTTCAAATTAGTCAGCTCCATGCTCACTCATCGGAATATTTTAACGATGGTTGGAATGCCCAGCTCACACTTTCTGCAGATTTTTATTAATAAAGACGTGTTTATTGCGCAAACTTTATCCCACATTGCCAGCTGCGTCGTTTACTTCTGAAGTTACAAAATCCAGCTGCTTGATTTTTTTTTTCTAATTTTTATTTTTAAATTCATATCCGCTGAAAGATGAGCAGGGAAACTGAAACTGCAAACATCTGAGTACATGTGACAATCCAAATTTATTTCGTCAATGAATGCCAAGTCCAAATTATCTAAGGCACTGTGAATTCAAGCACAGTGGTGACCCTGCCCATTCCAATACTGTGTACGCAAGAGAACAGCGGGTGCTCCTGGGCTGGCAGACGCTCCGCTGGGCACGCCACAAGAATGGTCTCACCGATGCTCCCAACATTCCCATGAGGTAGGTACTAGTATGATATTGTTCTTTTTTTTTTTATTATTGTTTTTGACAGAGAGAGAGAGAGAGACAGAGAGACAGAGAGACAGAGAGAGAACTGAACTGGGGGAGCTCCCAGTTCAGCACATGGGTCCGCACAGGCCGGGGCCGGGATTCGATCCTCGGTCCCCGGCACTGCAATGTGAGCGCCTAACCCACTGAGCCATCCCGGCTTCCCCATGATATTATTCTGAACACTATGTTACAAATGAGGAGACTGAGGCCTACAGAGACTGTAAGACTTGCTCATGGTCACCCAGGAGTATGTGGCAGGGCTTGGAGTCCAACCCAGGAGGACTCTAAAGATGGTATTCTTAGATGCCAGGTGACTGTCTGTACATAGGACCCATGTTCGCTTTCTTAGGCCAGCAGCTCAGAAGAGTAGTGTTCCGGCGTTTCAGTATGAGGCCTAACGCACCACCAGTGGCTGCTTCATACATACACTTAGAGGTGGCAGGGAGC
Organism: Craseonycteris thonglongyai; assembly: GCA_004027555.1. NCBI lineage: Eukaryota > Metazoa > Chordata > Mammalia > Chiroptera > Craseonycteridae > Craseonycteris > Craseonycteris thonglongyai. The sequence continues at coordinate 24,652 of PVKE010007286.1, read as the reverse complement.
AAACGTGACAAGCTTTGGGAAGACTGAGAAGCCCACACCTAAAAATGCTTTGTATGACTAAATACCACCAATGTCAGACACACTAACCTCTAGCACAAGAAATGACAAGCTATAGACTGTGGGCCAATTCCTCCCCACAGCCTGTTGCTGTCAATAAAGTTTTATTGGAATACAGCCACACCCATTGGTGTACGTGTTGTTTATGGGTGCTTTCAAGACAGAGGTGAGCAATGGAGGCAGAGATGGTATGGTCCACAAAGCCTGAAACATTCACTCTCTGGTCTTTTATAGGAAAAGTTTCCTGACTTCTGCCTTAAAATGTTGTTTTAAACGTTCTTTTTGTACCACTGACGCCTTTTTTCCAGGTAAGTAAAACCCATGGACCCTTTTCTCAGAATAATACTTAAACGCACAAAGTAAACTAAAATAAAAATCAATAGGAATAAAAAGAAACCACTTATATTGAAATAGTTATTAAAAAGATGAAAAGAAAAAAACTGTGATACGGTGATGCGTGTGCTTTAGCAATGCATTAAATAATAAGCTCTAGCGGCGGGTCTAGATGTGGCTACAGCGGTTTCCAAATAGAGAAGAGCGTAAGAGATATTTGGATCTACCTACAGCAACTGTTACAAAAAGATCTGTGATTTCTCCTGGTAACAAGTTCATGTGCACTGTTATCGCTGGCTGCCTATTTTCACAATTGAGGACAAATCAAATTTCAGGACAGGTTAGTGAAAAGAAAGAGGGAAAATTTTTCCTCATCCAAGTTTATGGACTTCCTAAATTCTATTCATGGATCCCTGGGTAGAGATATGTATGGACTCAGAGTAAGAATCTCCATTCCAGAACATTCTACCAGGTTTTCCCATTCTGCCCCTGCCCAAATTAGTGACAATCTTTTTTGCTTTTTTTTTTTTAGCAGCACAGTCTGCAGAGGTAAAACCTGGAAAATCCAGATAACCAAATCTCATAGCTGAGCTGCAGATCTTGACAACACTTTTGACATAAAAGCAAAGGGTTCAAATCTCTTTGTCCTCTTTTCTTTTTTCTTTTAACCATAGATGTATTTATTAAATGAGTCATACTTGCCAGTCACAGTCCCACTGGACTGTAAGCTCTCCAAAGCTGATGACAGTGCTGGTTCCTGCCCCACGACCTGATCCCCCATGTCTGGCATGGAGGGGAGACTTAATGAATGCTGTTGAGTGAATCAGCAACTGACATCAGCAAACTGACAGCTCTCTTGAGCTTAGGTTGCTACTAAGACGCCTGACAACGTAGCTGATGGATCAGAGTGAAGAAAGGGTAAACACAAAATCCTATTAAATTTACAATTTGTAAAATTTTCTAAGTGCCACAGATCTTAAAAGGGAAATGAGCGTTCCACCGAGACATTGCACAAATGGCACACACTTAAATTTTGAGAAGCTAGGGGAAGCTGGGATGGCTCAGAGGTTTGAGTGCTCATCTTGCAGCCCCGGGGTCCAAGGATCGAATCCTGGGCCTGGCCCATGGGGACTCATATGCTGAACTGGGGTGTGCCCCCAGTTCAGTTCTCACCGGAGCAAGCTTTCCATGTGGGAGGCCCCTGGTTCAGTTCTCATGGGGTGAGACCCTGGCCTGGTTCCTGCCTTGCGTGGCCCAGACCCCACCTGTGGAAGGAAACCACACAGAAAGCTAATGACGTGCAACTATGGAGACTGCTCTGGGCCCTCCCCTTTCTCTCTGTCTCTCTGTCAAAAACAATAAAAAAATAAATCTTAAAAATTTTTTTTTAGAAAATGTACATTTTCTAGACCAACGAAAGATGTTGCGATACAGTGTTGTTAAGTGTATCCTGGGAAGTCAAGATGATCCTGAACCACTCTCAGAAATGAATCCTTCCGTTCCCCTAACTTGGGCTGTGGCGATTGCTGGAGAAAGCCAGTTGGGCATCAGTTATGTCCACGTCTTAGCTTGCTGTGGTAGGTTACAAAAGTGCCCCCAGATTGCCCCACCTGCCATCCCTCCCCACAGCACTAGGCACACGCCCCTGACCAGGGCGGGACAACCAGCCCGCGTGACCGGGTTTAGGTGAGGACGGGGTATGTCAATTCGATACGAGTGCTGGCTTGGAACAGGCTTGTGCGCTGGGCTTTGCTTGCTGGCCCCCCTGCTACCCATCACCATGAGCAGGTCAAACCTGACCTAGCCTGCTGGTCCCAGGAGGAAGGTGACAGGTATGTGGAGCAGGACTGTGGAGCTGCATTCCAGGCCGGGGGCTAGCCAGCCCACCATCACAGATTCTCCGATTTGTGAGCCCAGCCAAGATCCGTAGAGTTGCTCAGATGACACCCAACTGACCCCCACTGTGTGAGCAGAAAAGGCATGTGGTATCCACTGGGGTTTTCTGTTACACTGTCATGATTGTGACATTAGATAAGTGACACGGATACTGGTATCGAGACTCAAATATGTTGCAATGGCTCTGGGATTGGGTGGCAGGTAGAGGCTGGAAAAGGGGCAGTGCCCCCACACTGTGTCATGACAAACAGATGGTAAAACTGTTACCTGCAGTGACTTAAAAGACAGAAAATGTTCCCCTTGAATGTGAGAGGTGGTCAAAGAGATTGATCTCGGCAGAATAGCCCAAGAGCCTTAGCAGTTGTACATGGTCAAGTACCACAGGGAGAGACACACTCAGGAAAGAACTGGCTGCTTTCTACATGAAATTCAGAGAGCTCAGAGAAATCCCAAAGATGTGCTGGGTTAATGTTTCTTCTCCCCAACCAGCAAAAGGTTTGCAAAGTCAGACAGGAACGTGGGGACAAAGATCAGATCCAGGGAATGGATCTCCGGGGAAGATCGAAGGAGAAGTGACGGGTGTGGATGTCAGACTTTTGTTAAAGTCTCCAAAAGAATGAAGCTGGTGCCAAGTAAGTCCCTCAGCTGGACAAGGATTCCTAGAAGTCTCAGGGACTCGCCCGTGGAAGGTAATATACCTGCAGTGCTTCTATTTGTTTGGCTTTAGAGGAAAGGCAACTCTCCCAAAGCGTTGTGGATATGGCTGTTGGCACACGGATACACACAACACTAAGTTTTAAGATAGCTCTACCAGCAGAGCTGTCACCAACTTCGGCTGAAACAAAATCTACAGAGTTCTCTAACTCTTTCACTAGACAGGAAGCCATGCTCAAAAAAGTTTCTCAAAGGTACATTTTCCACTCCTTCTCAGAAGTTAGTAAGGGAGGCGACAGAAAGGATGTTCTAGTGCCAGAGTCAAGAACCTGGGGGCTGAGCTAAGACCCAGTCAAGAACCCTCCCCTGGGGGAAGCCGGATGGCTCAGTGAGTTGGGTGCTGGCTTTGTAGTCCCAGGGACCAAGGATCAAATCCTGGCCCCGGCCCATGTGGACCCATGTGCTGAACTGGGGTGTGCTTCCCATGTGGGGGGCCCCCAGTTTGATTCTTGCCCCCTAGTTCGGCCCCTGGTTCAAGGCACGGAGGGTGCGTGGGACTTCTGTCCAGAAGAACTTCAGAAATCTGTGGACCAGCCACTGCCAAGGGCCTCCTGTTCTTCCCCTTGAACAGCAGGATCACTGCAATTCTCCTGCCTGGGGTTCACCACTGTTCACTGGGAGTATGGGGACAGACAACGTGTTGTTTGCTTCAAAGGTTTTGGGTCAATAGGAACCACATCCCAACCTGATGGAGGTCACAGATCCTGGGCTTTAAGACTGTCCGCGTGATTGGATGTGACTTGGGGGGTCCTGGGAGGGTGTGAATGCATTTGCATGCCAGAGAAATGTGAATGGTGGCCGGGTAGACGGTTGTTTGCAAAATAAGTCCCATTTTTTTTTTTTTATCTCTCCTCGTATCTCTGTCCCTTGCCATGTAACTCTGTGGTGACCTCCCAGGTAAGCTCAACCCCATCCTTGACACCAGGCCCCAACTATAACTTGCTAGAGCCAACGGGATGGGTGTGGGCTTACACACGGGCGTGCTTGCATATACCTCTGCCGCTGTCATGAGAAGGATAAGCTTGGGGTAACCCAGAGGTCCCAGGAGGATGAGAGAGATGTGGAGCAGAGCTAGACGGTCTCAGCCAAAGCATGTGGTCATAACCTACGGCCAGTTCCCAGCCAAGGCCACCCGGCCTTCCCTGCACACGTGCTTAAGCCCAGCTAAGATCAACAGAGTTGTCTAGCCACCCCGTGCTGACCTGAAGCATGTGAGCAATGAATACTTATCCTAATATGCCACTGAGGTTTTGCGGTGGCTGTTACACAGCATCATTGTATCAGTCGCTAAGATACACTTGCTAAAAGGAAAACATGCAGAACTGCTGAGTTTTTCCATCAAGTCGTCCCAAGCTGAACTAATCCCAGTTTGCTTAAAAATGAGTGAAATGTCTAACCAACCAGTGTGCAGAAATTTATTAAAAATGCATTGCTTACACCTCTATTTCATTGAGCACGCCTCCTCAAGTACATACTTTTACTAGTGAACAAGTTGCAAAGTTACCTAAAGAGATACATGTTGCTATAAATGTTTCTATTTCCCTGAGAAAAGCACAGCTGGGCAGGCGAAAAGCCAAACTGCATAGGATGGGATGACACACATCCCGCTTCATTGACTTAACCTTGTGACTAAAGGCTTTCAGGTGCTGATGACGAGGTGGGAAGTGAGGGACCTACCTGTGTGGGATCGCAGGTGCACGGTGAGCTGGCTGGAGTTGCGGCTGGCGTAGGGGCAGATCTGGCACTTGAAGGGCCTCTCGTCGGAGTGGATCCGCAGGTGCTTGTTGAGGCTGCTACTGTCGGCGGCTGCGTAGTCACACGTCTTACACTTGTAGGGCTTCACGCCCGTGTGGCACCGCATGTGGGTCTTCAGCTTGTCCTTCCGGCTAAAGCACTTGCCACAGACTTCACATTTGTGGGGTTTATCTCCTTCAAACACACACACACACAGATGGCATCAGGAAACAATCGTAAAAAAGAGAAAAACGTGTATTTCCCACTGCCAAAGGATATTTAGAAAACCCGCAAAAGCTGGATGGATGATTGACAAAGAGCTAACATCTTGGGGTGGGGGAGTGTTTCTTTTATTAGTATGCTATTATTGGTGTTTTCTAATTTTTCTTACATTGAATATGAATCCCTTATTAATCTGAAATACAATAAATCTTTAAGCACAGCTAAGTAAAGTGAGAACGTCCTTTGTCTCTTGTGCCCATTTTTTCTCCTTTCTCTTCTTCACAAAGACAGACCCTAAAACTCAGAACCACCTACGTTTTAGGAGCTCATGGATGACCAGCTAAAGGTGACATTTCTCTGCCTCACTTGCAGGGAGCTGGGATTCTGCGACAAAGTCCTCATCGATACAATAGCAGAGAAGGTAACTGGGTCTCTTTTGTAAAAGGAAACTGCTTGCTTTATAGCGTTTTCTCTTTCCCCTCTGTGTTGCCAGCTATGACTGAGACGTGGGGGTGACCTGGGAGGTGTGGACAGGGGAGGGAAGCCCACCTGCAGATGGTGGATTATGTAACATATTCTAATGATGGAAGGAACTCATGATCCCACAGGACAGAGCCACCTGTCTGCCCTCAGACTGACTGCTCGCCTCTGCTCAGTTATGTGAGGGGCCTTGTCTGGGGCAGGTATCTTGGTTTCTTCACTATGGCAGCTTAACCCGTACTCACACACGTCAACTTGTCGCCCATGAATAACCGCTGATTTTTAAAAAATTGCTTTATTTATTGGGGCGACATGGATTGATACCAGTTACATTGTTTCCAGGTGCACAATTCTACATTACATCATCCACACATTGTACCTACAGCAATTTGTGACAACATGGATGGATCTTGAAAACATCTTATTAAGTGAAATAAGTCAGACTGAAAGAATCAAGAAACATATGACTTCACTTATAGGTGGAATATAAAACTGATTTTTTAAATGTAACCTTTTTCAATCTTTTTTTTTGTGCGTACGTGTGTGTGTACTTTTTTGGTACAAGAAAACCTCCTGGCTAACATCAGCTTAAACACTTTCTTTCTGAAAGGCACTCTGATTTTATTTCTCTCAACAACTGGGCTTAGAACCTAAGACTGTCTTGCTTTCTTAGCCAAATGCAACACTGCCTCCCTATTGGCTACTTTCTTGCACTTAAAATAATCTTGATAATCTTTTCACAGCATTAGTACCCACAGTATTATTGTTAAGGCTGAAGTATTTCTACTGTAAATTATTGAACTAATTCCTTACATGTCCGTTGAGATGGATGAAAATGTCCAATAGTGAATGAAATACAGCAGGTTGCAGTGACAGCATACACAATATTAACTTAATAAGAGTTGGAAAAAGTAAATTGTGTGTGTGTTTTAGGCTCACTATAGGCATACCAAAATCTAAGGATGAGCCACACTGGACTGTCAATACTGGTGACTTTCTGGCATGGGATAAGAAGGAAGTGGCATGTGAGTCAGGATTTTCACTTTTTACTTTATATATCAAATATGTATTTTGGCCAAATCCTACATAGCCAAATGCTCAAATCAGCTGTTTAGCCAAAGCTGATCATGATCATCATAGAATAAACATCTGGCATTCAAAACGACATCTAGAAGCGTAGTAAAGATTATAATTTTATTTAAGATGTTAGTAGTCAAATGAAAACGTCCAGGAACAACAATTTCTCATTAGTGTCAGCTGCAAAGTACCGGTAGCTCCCGGGGCCACCACCCTGCGTGCTTGCAAAGCGGGCAGATGCTGGCTCACTGTGCTGGTCAACAACCCCACTGCGCTCACCCAGGCCAGGATCTCTTCTCTGAAAGGAACTCAGGTGAGGACACCTCCTTGTCAACTCTCCGACTTGAAGATGTTGATGGAAATATTGCCGTTATGTAGAAACGAGCCTACAAACCCACGCTTAGCAAACCGTATGCACAAGGTGCTTTCTGAAGACTGGCAGAAATAGACTGAAGGTCGTTGCCCTCACTTATATTTTATAATGCTTCCCCAATCCTCATGAATAATTACAGCCCTGTCCTCTTGCCATGATGAATGTCCTACCCTTGACTGACGGAACTCCAGCTTGTGAAACCCACATGGAGAGATCCGTTGCTTGTTGCATCAGGAATGCTTACCAACACTCGAAACTCAGTAACTTATTCTGACAGAATAAATCCAAGTGACATGACATTGTGAGAGGTTGATTAGATAGGATGGTGACCCAAGTGCAGTAAGTCAACCAGTGGCCAAGGAATATCAGAAGTATTTGCTGGGTATTTCATCTTCCAAAGGCTGAGGCTACAGTGTAGACTTTGAACAATTAGTGATACAGAAGCCAATTTCAGTGTGTCCCTACCTCATACACATTTCCACTCTCTAAATGTCTCCATGACTGTATCATTAAACTGTGAGTACCTGATACTTTGTTAAAAATAGTCTAGAAGCAATTTCCTCTCCATGCAGAAAATCTGGGAGACCAAAAAACAAAACAAAACAAAACAAACCACTTTAAAGAAAATTAAAATCCCTAGAAATAATCGTGGTTTTCTTTTTCCATGCAGCAATCTTTTCCTTTCTCTTTTGGTGCTAATTTTAAATAGTTTTATTTAAGACATTGCATTTTCTACTTTACAATACAGTACTTATAAGGTGCATCATTATTTCCTTTGCTTGTGCACATATTCCATACTCAAGTATCAAGAATGCCCCATTATTTACTATATTATAGCAGCTCAACTTTAAAACTGCCATGGAATTTGCTACAAATTTGGGCCCTTCCATATTATGTGTGGAACAATGCTACCTCTATGCTCAAGGTCGATTTAATAAACCTGTTTGATGGTGGGCCCAGAAGAGGCATGCAACAATCTTTTTCTCTCCTTTTTAAGGAAGTACTTATTAAATCCCAGCTTCAAAATTGCAAAAATAACATACACATTTGTATCCAATGACACAACGCAAAGAAACATAAGTTACTATTGTTCCCCCTCTTTTTACCAATCATCTCTCTCTCACACACACACAGACACATTTAAAGATTTATTTTTATTGTTTTTGACAAGAGAGAGAGAAAGAGAGAGAGAGAGAGAGAGAGAGAGAGAGAGAGAGAGAGAGAGAGAGAGAGAGAGACAGACAGAGAGAGAGAGATACAGAGAACAGAGAGAAGGGGGAGGGCCCAGAACAGTCTCCATAGTTGCTCATCATCGGTTTTTCCACATAGTTTCATTCCACAGGTGGGCGCGGGGCTGCACAGGGTAGAAATTGGGCCGGGGTCTCACCCCAGTGAGAACCGAACTGGGGGAACTCCCCAGTTCAGCATATGGGTCCTCATGGGCTGGGCCCGGGAGTCGATCCTCAGTCCCCAGGGCTGCAAAGTGAGCGCTTAACCCACTGAGCCATCCCGGCTTCCCCCAGACACATTTAAAGAATCATCTCCTCAAAATGAGAATAGGTGTATTTAAATTTTAATTAATCCTGGCAGATTAATTTTCAGAGTGGCTGTAGCAATTCACATTTCCACTAGCTAAGTTTGCTTCTATTTGTTCCAGCACTGGATTTTTTTTTGCTTTAAACATTTCCTGCCAAAACCATGTATAGAAATAGCATCTTACTTATTTAATTTGTATCTGTAGTCCAGTGAGGCTCTGTGTCATACGATGTGTCTGACTTGTCTGGGCCCCCAGTTCCTAGCACGGCAGGCATTCAGGGCGTCTGTGTTACAGAAATGGTACTGACCTGTGTGGATTTTTAAGTGACGCTCCATGTCCTTCATGCCATAGGCGGTCTTGAATTGGCAACCTTAAAACGGCAAGGAAAGATTAATTACAAAGGGAAACACAGGAACCTGAGAGTGGAGAGACCTGGCAGAAAGTTCCTTAACTAAATGATGAAAGTCAACCCCACAGTAATAGGTCAGGTCTCCCTCTCCCATGTGATGTACCCGGAAGGCCGGGACATCAGTGCTGGGCTTCCTGCCTGACCTGCATACCCTAGATCTAATCATGAGGGAATGTCAGGCAAACCCCAAACGAGGGAGCTTTTACACACTAAAAGGTACTATGCAAAACTGTCAAGGTCATGAAAAACAAAAGTTATAGGAAACTGAAGACATGTGAAAATTGAATGCAAAGTATGATTGCAAATTGGAACCTGGACCAGGGCATTCGTGAGACAATGGTACAATTTTAGTAAGGTCAGCAATTTGGTAAGAGTTTGTATAAAGATTCATTACCTGATTTTGATGATCATACTGTGGTTATATAAAATAATTTCTGGGTTTCTAGGAAATACACATTGAGGTATTTAGGGATAAAGGGACATCATGTCTGCAATTTACACTAAACTGTATGTATATGAAGAATGACAAAGCAAATATAATACGGTAATGCTTAGAAATCTAAATGAAGAGTATATGGAATTTTTTTCTACTATTTCTGCAACTTGTCTGTAATTCTAAAATTATTTCCATATAAAAAGTTTTGTCTCTCTCTTTTTAAACTGGAAAGTCTTTCCTAAGCTATAACACAGACAGAAAAAACGTCACTATAACCTGAAGTTCTCATGAGCCCCACTTCAAATTCCCGTGGCTGTAAAAGTCTGGGAGACTATGTGCGTGGTGACCAGGAATAAGGAGAGGCAGGTCGTATGTGATGATGCACATTCTGTGCGGCTGCGATTTTGAAGCCGGGTGATCGGGGGGCACATCTCTGTCTAGCTGTCAAGTTAGGAGTGAGAACCCTCCAGTCTGTGAAGCGTCCCATCCCTGACTCGAGTAGGACACAATGCTGCCTTTACCTGGATAGCAGCAGGTAAGCCGCTTCTGAGCAGGTGGGGCTGTGGGCTTTTTGGCACGTGACTTGGCAGGGAGTGAGATGACAGTGGCTGTCTGGTTTTCATTGCTTTCCGTGGGCAGGTAAGTTTGGTAGCCGTGTTCAAAAACAAATTCTGGAGCGGAAACTAAAAGACAGGACAAGTGTTAATTTTCATACCATGAATACCCACAGCAATTCCCTTTGCCTACCTTCCTTTGTAGAGAACAAACTTGTTAGCTTGCTTCCTCAGTCTCCCTAGCTGCTCAGAGTGATTATGTGACCCTGTTCCAGCCAGTGAGACACTAGAGAACACCTGTTGTGGGGAGGGGTATGGAGGCTTCTGTAAAAGATTTTCTGCCTGATTTAAGAAAAATACAAGTGGAGGAAGAAAGAGAAGCAGCTAAGAAAGCTCATTCTTGCTGCCATGGTGGCTCCACTTCCTGTCTTTAGAAATGCTGGAGTGAGGATGTGATGCCTGGAACTGTGGCAGCCATTCTGTAACCATAAGGAAAGAAAATCAGATGTTGAGCCAGAACTATGAAACCATCCAAATCTCGACTTAGAAATTGGTTGAGAGAATTCTGGGCAAAACTAGAAGCACTTTCTAAAAACACAAGTACTCTTACACACAAGTACTCCTAAAAAAAATCTTTGTACTCTCACTGACATTTTGAAGGAGAAAAGAAGAAAAAAAGAGACCGAATATCTTTATCTTTATAAAAGATAAAATAGGTAGTCTCAAATTTCTTTCATTTTTATTTTTCTTATAAAAAATTTTGTGACTACTTTGTTAATGGTCTGTGTTTGTAAATATTTTCTGCCTTCCTTAATTCCATATAATTTGTCACGGGAAATTTGGCTTCAAATGAAGAAGAAATATGACCAAAAGGAACTCGTTCATTGAGTAAAGTTGTCAGGCCAAGAGGCCCCAATGATAACTTCAGAAGCCATATTCAGCTTCCCAAATTTGTCACCAACACACCACCTTTGACATTTTTGCCATGATATTTACAGAATATACGTATTTAAGTCAACCCAGACCTAACAACACTACCTATTTTGGCTGTGCCTGAAGCAGCAATATCCATGCCACAGGTTTGAAGTGTTAGAGTTTCTCTCAAAACATCTTTCTCTGCATCTAAGGTGTTACAGATGGTAAGATGCACTGCTATTCTATGTACAACAGATAAGAAACAGCTGCTAGTTAAACACATCATGACACAATGCTTTCACATTCCTCAGATATTTTACACATATTGCTATTCCTTGGAAATTCTGTATTTTTTGACTGAGCTCTTTCAGAATTCTTTGGACATTTGGAACCCTCCAAATGTGACTGGACGCCTTTGGCACTGAATGATGGCACCATTCTGATGCCCATCAAATACTGGGGTTCTATCAGCATGTGGTGTCTGAGTAAACTCATAGTTTTCATTGTTCTCAACTGAAACATGCAGAGGAGCGCTAAGTGGCTTTTAAAATTTATTTTATTTATTTTTTTATTGTTTTTGACAGAGAGAGAGAGAGGGAGACAGAGAGAGAACTGAACTGGGGGCACTCCCCAGTTCAGCATATGGTTCCACACGGGCCGGAGCCAGGATTTGATCCTCGGTCCCCGGCGCTGCAAAGTGAGCGCTTAACCCAATGAGCCATCCTGGCTTCCCCCGTGGTGGCTTTTGTTTAAAGCTGGTAGACATATTCTCATGCTATGTCCCTCTGATGTATGCGTCAAATAATCCTGCCTCTTCTTCCCATGTTTGCATCGACTCTGTTGGATTTCACTATTGCTCCTGTCTTCACGGTTCTGCTTGGTTCTGAAAGTGTGGTCCCTGGACCTACCTAACTTGCTACAAAGGCAGATTTTGGGGCCCTGCCTCAGCCTAGTGACTCAGAAATGCTGGGGTGGCCCCAGCAGGGTGTATTCTAACAGTCTGCCCAGGTGACTCTGAGTTTGAGCAATAGTGTCGAAGATGATCCTTTTCCATGCATTTCAGCAGTAAAACCTCATCCAGCTTCGTCTGGTGGAGGAATCCAGCTTTCATCTTGTTGCTGCTTCACATGAACTGTGGGTAGCTGTTCATCCAACATGGAGCATTTGCTTCATTACTATCAGACTGACCCCTGCTGCTGTGTGCAGGTGTTTCTGGGTACACGGTTGCTTTTCATCTGCAAACCGAATCATCACACAATATCTTAGAGGAAGTTCTAAACAGCAGTTAAAATGAATACATGTTGTTCCAAAAGCGGCATTCAACTTTGCCAAAGCGACAAAAATGTGGTCAATTATGATCAAGTTTGTTCACAGGTGTACAAAGACACTGTGTGTGTGTGTGTGTGTGTGTGTGGCTGCCTGCTGGTTGGCAGCGACCTCCTTGATTCTAAGGCGCATCTCCTCTGTAAATATCTTAAAGTGCATCTTCGAATTGATATGTGTCCAGGCCCCTGACCGTGTGTGAGACCTCAGGCCGGTTACGTAACTTTCTGAAGCTCCAGTGTCCTCACCTGCAAGATAGTCACTGTGCCCACCTCATGAGGCTGCTGCAAAGTCCAATAAGAGAGTGAGAAGCTCAGGTCATGGCCACGGTCGAATCTTAATCAACGTTTGTCACAACAGTTGAACAGAATTGAGCACTGGCACTAAACTCCCATCAGGAGTGATCGAGATGGAGGGTAACCAGCTGTCCCTGTTTGACTGGGACACAGGGGTTACCCAGGACGTAGGACTTTCAGCACTCAAGTAGGAGGGCTGATCATGCTCTCATGACTTTCCAAGTTTCTGCTCTACAACTTTTTGGATAAAAATAAAAAAGGAGGTGAGAAGACATGGGGAAGGGAGGGTGGGGGCGTGGCGAGTGCTCCACACAGCTCCTGGTGGCCTCACAACCCTGGGGAAGGGAAACGCTGGGTCCCACATCTCCTGGGCCTGAGACTTCGCGCCCTCCTGGGAGCCTGGCCGGGCTGGTCTACTGCCCGCCTCCCTGCCCCTCCACCAGGAGCCTCACATGCCTCTGACCACACGTCCCCGCAGAGGGGAAGGGAAACATGGGTACGTAGTCTCAGACAGGTGACCTGCAAATACCGTCCCCCACTCTGGAGGCTGCCTTTTCATTCTGTGGGCTGTTTGATCTGATGCACAGAATTTAATGTGTCCCATCTGCCCATGTCTGCCTTTGTTGCTGGTGCTTTTGGTGTCTTGGGGACGTAGCAGGAAGCAATGGGAGCCAACGGCAGGGCTCACTGTGGGGATGGGCTAATCACACATCACGTGTGAGTCACCCCAAAGGGTGTGTTCACCAGCTTGGGCTTAAGTCTTATCCCCTTGAGCCTCAGTTTCCTCACCTGCAGAATGGGGGCAGTTTCCATTCCTCACTCCTAGAGTCATTGTGAGGACTAGAGATCAGGCAGGTAGACTGCTGTTCCTGTTGTCATTATTCATTGATTTATTCAGCACATATTTATTAAGCACCTACTGTGTGCCAGGCACCGTGCTAGGCACTACAACACATCAGTGAGCCAAACAGGCAGAAATCCCTGTTTTCATGGAGCGCTAGTTGGGAGTGTGCAGGCAATAAACAATTTAAATATATACTATATCACTAACATAAATATAGGGCGTCCCAAAATTCACGCAAGATTTGAATTTTGCGTCATTTGTGCGGTAAAGTGTTGCCGATGAAAAAAAAAAGACAGCGTGACAGCTGACAGTTCAGGGTTATTAAAAATGGAGTGCTACACAAAAGAACAATGCGTTTTCATTGTTGAGCAATGAAAATTTACAATTTTTAATTATAAACCTGTGTTTTCTATCAAAATTACTTCTTGCATGAATTTTGGGACACCCTTTATATAGCTAAATGCTATGGAGAAATATAAGACAGGGAAGGGGTCCAGGGAGTGCTGGGGGGGCATGCAGTGTGAAGTGGGGTGACTTGGGAAGGCCTCAATGAGAACGTGATGTTGCAGCAGAGAACATGGCAGCCATAACTATCAACAGTACTCTGTCGCAGGTGTCTGGAGTTCCACAGCCAACAAAGGGGCACCGGGGCACCCAACCAGCCAGGCTTGCTGTAACCTCCTGGCTGGTTTTATCGGGGTCACCCCCTCCCACCCCTCCTCCCCACTCTGCATCTTTCCAGGAGCCACGGTGAACAGTGTGGCCTGCAGATGCCGCAGGGGAAACCTGCAGGTGGCCTTGATCACTGAGGGGCTGCTGCGAGTGTTTGTGTGCAATTACATGTTGGAGCCGTCACCTGTTCCCAGGTGAAGGGGGAGAGGTGGGAGGGGGGAGGGGGAAGGGGAGGAGACAGAGCAGTGAAATTGACCTGGGACCAACTTCTGCCTCCCCCGCTCACTAGCTATGGGGTCTTGACCCAATCATCTCTGCTCTTCAGTTCTTTTGCCAGTAAAATGGGGATGGCAGCAGTGACCTTAGACCAGGGGTGGCGAATGTTTTGGTGATTGAGTGCCAAAGTTTATGAAATAAGAGGATACTCACTCGACTCGCGTGCCAACCCATCGACTGAGATAGAGGTATCGATTATTTTTATGTCTATAAGAGAATAAACAATCATTTTTAAAATGGTATTCACAGCTCCGCGTGCCACTTTGGGCACGTGTGCCATAGGTTCGCCACCCCCGCCTTAGACCATACAGTTCTAGCAGATGCCTGGCAGGACCTGGCCCAGTGAGATCCACTTGCCCTGAAATTAGGAATCGGGACTAAGATACTGTGTTTGGTGTGGGCTTTACTTCCGACAAAAGGAGGCAGAAAGCTTGGGGGCTGCTCTGTGGAGAGAACGCTTCGCCACCTGCAACACGCACTCAGGCCACCTGGGATTCAGCAGTTCTGTGGGGCCAGGACTGGATGTCCAGCAAGTTCCCGGGCTGTGGCCACGGTCCTCAGACCACACTCTGAGCTGTGAGCGTCTAGAGAGCCCTGATGGATTTCTAGCTCTCAGGCCCGTCTCTGCGATCCATCTACACCCCTATCCCTGCCCTCAGCTCTCAGGTATCCCCTATATCCTTCTACCTAAGAATCTCCTCTTTGGCTTGAAGTATAGTCACAGCAGGGATCTGTCACAGGCAAACTACAGTCCTCAGTAAGAGAAAATTAGCCTGTACTATACTGGGAATTGACCACACAGGGAAAAAACAAATAAATACCCTGAAACCACCAACGGAATGGAGGAGTTTCCTTTCTATGCCCTGCCTCTTCCTTTCCACTTCCAGTGCTCAGTTCACTTATTCATTCAGATCTGCAGAGCACCCACTATGTGCCCGACATGGGTGCTGACGGATTTCCATCCTTTCTTCCTCCTCTCCTGGGCCAGCGGTTCTCAAACTTGGTCATGTGCCAGAGATCCCGATGCAGAGAGCAGGGTGAAGTCTTTATAGCTGTATCTTTCACAAGCGTTCTAGGTTATTCTTTGGCTCACCAGCTTTGAGAATTGCTCTCGCTCAACTGGGTGTGAAGAGCCACAGAAAGCACCTGCACCTACCGGAGCCCTCAGAGGACCCTGCTCCACCCACTCAGATCGGACCCCAGGGGTGGGTCTGGGTGACTGTGTTTTGGTTTTTTTTTGCACTGCAGCCTGAGGCAGTTTTGAGAAAAATAGCAGAGGAGGAGTTTACTGAGGGGTGTCAGGAAGTCAAAGGCACAGATTCTACCACCAGACAACCTGGGGTTGAGACCCGGTTCTGCCACTTTCTGACTCTGTTGTCTTAACCGAGTCATTTGACCTCTTTGTGCCTTAGTTTGGTATTTGCACGGTGGGGATAATGATTCTCAGTGTTCAGCTGACAGTTGTGAGAAGGACTTTGTACAGAGCATGTAGAAAAGGGATTGGCAACCAATAAGCACGGCATCAGAACTAGCTGTTCTTATTGGTGGTGGAGTTTCCAGACCCTTCTGGCAAATCATGTTGTCTTACAAAGTCACTCACATGCTCAACAACCTTCAATGTCTCCCCACCTCCTTTAGAATAAAGGCCAGAGATGAGGCATGACTCCTACCCACACAGCCCCTAGTCACTGGGGCCCAAGGGAGCTGCCCCACCCCCAGAACACCCTGAGGACACGTCTGCTTCCTACCATCCTCCTCCCAAAGGCAAGTGAGTCTTTCAAGACTGACAATAAGTTTGATCTCACTCACAGTTCTTCCTCTTGGGACCAATCTACTCCATTAGCTTTTGCATAAGGCTGTGCTCATCACAGATTTAGGTCTTATAACCAAATCCTCCTGCCCTGCGCATGGGCTGAAAATTCTCCAAGTGTGAACATCTCCATTATCTCAGCGTCTGGCAGACACCTCGCCCAGCGCTCAGCGCACATTTACTCCTCATGGCTACCCTTTCCTATGCTCATTTGGTCACTGTCACGCTGAAGGTCTGTGCTGTGCCAGGCCTGGTGCTGTCTGGCAGGAAAATAGGACCAATTAAGCCCCTGCTGATAGGGGGATGAACAACCTAGGAAATGAGAAATTAAACCACTAGTTTATGCCCAGCCTGGAGGCCACACTGAGCCTTTACAGTTCCTCCTAAGGCTTTCAAAATCAATGAGGTGGGCTGGGGCTTCCCTAGGTCAATGCCCTCTGGCCTCAGCCCCCAGGGACACACCTGCAGTTGAACAAATTTGCTATGCATTGCATTGGGGGAACCCTCACACCATGGGAACACTGGGGCGTCTCAGTCACAGGGTGCCGAAAGCGTCGTACAGCTTTGGGGCTCCTGTTAAATGATTGGGGGGGGGGGTTCAAGGAAGCGTGCAAAATACCAAGGGGGGTGCGGTGTTTTGTGGCTCAAACATGGCGAAGGAGGCGTCTTGGCTTTGTTCTCTTCTACCCCGGTCACAGAATGGCTGTCTCAGGCTGATGTTCTGTGAAACAGTTTATGTTCAACAGAACAGCATGGCCGACCTGTGCGAGCCGGCCCGGCTCCTAGCAACGGGGACACCTCGCGGACCACCGGCTCCTGGCTGCCTTCCTTTCTCAGCTCCTTGACTACAGGCTCTCCCACTGCTCCATCGGCTCACTGTTGCTGCTGCATTTCTTCTGCCACAGCCTGGACCCCACCATTATCTGAATGTTCTCTGGCTAAATAAAGGTTGCTTGTCCCCAAATCACTGAGTCATTGTCACTGTGATAAGTGCTCAGTGGGGAAGCAGGGAGAAACCTATCCTCAGTGATGGGGAGAGGGGAAATCCTGCCTAGCTTCTAGGTGGAGGTGACTTTTAACCTGGGGACTTAAAGAGTAGGAATTAACCAGAAGGGGTGGGGAAGATCGTTGTAGGTCAAGTGATTGATTCACTCATTCCTGGCTGGGGGCTTGCCAGGAGCCATGCCCTGTGTCAGCGTTTCCTATCGAAAGCCTGGCCAGCAGCCTCTAAAGTGACTGCTCCGATCATTATTCCCACTTGGGAGAAATGGAGACATGGAGATTAGATTCCCTGGTGAGCAAGTGGTTACTGCCCGGATCTCATCCCAGTCTGGCTCAGGACCCCAGACTTTCTATTTATTCCTGTCCCCACATAAAAAACGAAGCACCAAGAGTCCTTGTCAGATGCCAGAGTCACACAGCTAGGTCCTCAAGGCCCTCATGAGCCACGGCTCAACTCAGGGCCATGCCGCCAGAGCCCCATGATGTTAAGCCACGAGCTTAGAAAATGCATCTGAGAGGCTCATTTTCTTTCCACCAGCGTCCATCTCTAAGCTTACCGCTCCTACAGGACACTTCGTAAATGGGAAACAACAGGCAGCGTTCGAAGCTGGCAGGCAGAGAATGGATTTTACTCACATCCAACTTCACTGGACAGAGAGAAGACCCATGAGCTGTGTAAGGAAGGTTCCGCTTAATCAAGGGCCAAAAGTGACAAGTCTGCGCGATGTCTGGGTGAGGGAGTGAGAATGTGCCAGCGTCGGGGGTCGGACGGTGGCCTTGGGCATTGAGTGGTTCTCCACCCCAGTTGAGACCCGGAACCTCCCAGGAGCTTGTTAATAAAAAACAAAACAAAACAGACAAAACCGGCTGCGTGGGCCTCGGCCCCCGAGATCCAGATTCCAGAGTTGGAGCTTAGGCACCAGAATCTTAACAAGCTCCCCGGGGATCCTGGTCCAAACGCAGGGCTGGGAACACCAAAGCCTGACCTGGGGGAGTTGGCCCCAGAAAACTGAACTAACTAGTGTAAAGAAAGGGAAACAAGCAGGATTCTGCTTGTTTTGTGGCGTCATCGAAGCAGGAAGAGTCAGGGAGAGCAGCTAAGCAGCGCAGAGGGGCAGTCTCACTGTCCATCTGTCTGTCCGTCCATTCACGGCCGGCTCCCTTACCTCTGTGTTAGTAAAAGTGGTTGGTTACGAAGTCCAATTACCTTGGCCCAGGTCCTTTATGTGGATTATTGCAGAATCCTCACCATAACCCAGTAATATTAGGCATCAGGCACGCAATTGCTTTACCTATTAGTATTAGGTGCTATTATCACCCCTCTCTACACACGAGGGTGCGTAGCACCTCATGGGAGCATGAGTGGCTGGCTGCAGTCTAGGGCTGTAGGGTGTTGGACTGGGACACAAGTCCAGCAGTGTGTCTTGGGGGCTCGGCGCGCCCCCCCACACGGTGCAGTAGGTGACAAGCTCAGCTGGGCACTTGGAGCTGGACACAGAGAGGACTCAGCCTGGAGAGCAAAATGGAGGCGTGGCAAAAGTGAAGGGGAGCAGGGCAGGGGAGTGCTGCGAAGCGGGGGACCGTCTTGGAGCACGGAGGCAGGAGGACAGAGGGAAGGAGCAGTCACTGGGTGGGGTCAGCCTCCCTGGTGGATGTCAGATGTCAGATTCTGGCAGCTGTTCACTTACTCAACCAAGAGCGACTGCCTTTGTGCCCAGTGCTGCAGGTGCGGGGGGTCCAGTGATGAGCATGAGGGCCTGAGGGGTGCCGCCCTTGACCTCACGGTGCTTACGGTTCAGTGATGGGACAAACCTTCCGCTTGTCCCACAAACAATCATTTAAATCTAGGGACCTGGTCTGGGAGAACAGTGTGTGTGGTGTGTGCATATGCGTGCGAGTGTTGTGTGCCAAGGAAGGGGAGGAGTTGATGAAATGTCTTTGAGCTCAGCTCTGATGTACCCATGAGAGTTAAGTCAGTTCCAGGCAGAGGGAACAGCACGTACGAAGGCTCTGAGGCTCGAGGAAACATGGCTTATTTGGGAAACCGAACGGAGTTCATCATGCAATTCAGAGGGGAGGGCAGGGGAGTGTCCCAAGAGCAAGCCAGAGATTTTATGTGTAGGTGGTCATGAAGCTTAACATCTTGAGGTTGAGTTGGCATCAGGGAGGCAAAGGCACGAAAGGTATTTCAGGCAGAGGGAACAGCTTATGCAAAGGCTTAGCATCTAGAAACGACGAAAAGGCCACAAGTAAAGTGTGGGCCCTGATGCCTCCTCACACTGGGGTGTTGTGTTATAAGCTTCCCACCCAGAGTGCGGGGTTCCTGGGGTCTGTTTTTGAGGACAGGAAACAGAACACTAAATCAGGGGTAAGACCCTTACGTTAAGGGCCGGAATATGTAAGGCCCAGGCCTGTTGGGAACCTGTCTCGCTCCCATTTGCAGCTTCACTTTGTGCAGCTGTAAAATGAGAAGGTTATACAAGGCCTACTTCTGAGGTGTTTGTTTTTTTTTTTGTTTTTTTTTTTTAGTTTTAACATTTTTTTGGTGACTTCGATAAGATGATAATTAAGATAAACTTAGGAGAAAGTGGGAAAACCTCAAGGTACTTTCATTAAGGTTTGTGAGGTGATCAGTTTGTTCTGTTTCAATGTTTTAAAAACTCAGTAGGAACATTATTGTGAATGCATTAGGAGGAACAACCACAGAACTTTGCTTATTGCCAAAAAAAAAATTCAATCGTCACACCAACACACAACCGAGGA
Source organism: Craseonycteris thonglongyai (assembly GCA_004027555.1). NCBI lineage: Eukaryota > Metazoa > Chordata > Mammalia > Chiroptera > Craseonycteridae > Craseonycteris > Craseonycteris thonglongyai. The sequence continues at coordinate 4,929 of PVKE010007286.1, read as the reverse complement.
GGTAAAAGTTGGTGATGTTTTCCACTCAGTTCCAGATGAACTATTTGGTAAACACTGTCTGAGAATAAGCGAGAAAAAGCTTGTAGGCTCCACCAGGCTCACAGATGTATTTTGTTTGGCCATGAAAGTTTTAAAATTTGGGAAATCTCACATTTTTCAGCTTCTCTGAAAATCCCACATATCTGACTGACTGGATCCAACTTTCTCCACTTCACCACAGTCCTCACCAATCCCTAACACCTACCCATAGCCTACACTGCTTTTGTGAGCATTACCTTCCTCATTCCTGTTCTAGGAGCTTCCCGTAAATGTAATACTATGCAAGTATGCAAATCCTTGACTATAATACTATGTAAGTATGCAAAAGTATGTCTTTTACATTTACCTCGAGAATTTTTCTATGTATGCACTTAGATTTAACATCCCTTTTCAAGGCTAAGTCACAATCCACTGTCTGAATCTCTGATATTTATCTCATTTCCTCTAGAGGTACACATATAAAAATTCTACTTTCTTTACAGCAGAGACTGGAAACAAATGTTCTTGTACATTTGTTTACCAAATATAGGATGAATACCTAAAGTGGACTTACTCGGTAAGTGTGTCTATATACATTTTAAAATGTGAAACGTTACAAACACAATGTTTAAAATTTGGAAGATATCACAAAATAACCTGGGTTATATGAATTTACATCCCAGAAAAGGAAAGTGGAATCCCTGCCCTCGGCACTCTTTTGACTCGAATTTCTTCAGTTACTGAGGTGACAGAGCATTATTTTATGTTCCGTGACCTCTTGTATGTCAGCTATTGCCCTTTGCTGATTTTTCCACTTGGTTCTTTTTCTCTACTTTTATTGATTTTAGGAGTTCTTTATATATGAGGGGCATATATGCCTATATGCCACAATTTTTTCCCGTTGTTTGTAGACTTTTTAGCTACATTGCTTTTACTTTGGAAGACCTGCAACTTTATTTGCAACTACATACATGACTCTTCCTTTTTTTTGAGGGGGCTGGGGGGGATAGTTACAACCTGTCTTCTTTGGTAGGCACGATATTTGTATATATTCATATATGGTAGAAAAAAATCCAGCCATAAATGCCTCTATCTTTCATATCACATGGCTGGAGACTTTCCGGACAGTCCTTGTATATATTTTTTTAATCTAAAAATTTGAATGCCTTTAGCTAAGAAATACATTCTCCAGTGCCCCCGCAGGACCCAGCAGAGTCTGTACTATCTTTTTCTTTTTTTAAAGATCTATTTTATTGTTTTTGACAGAGACAGAGACAGAGAGAAGGGGGAGGGCCCAGAGCAGTCTCCATAGTTGTATGTCATCAGTTTTCGACATGGTTTCCTTCCACACAGGTGGGTCAGGGGATGTGTAGGGTGGAAACTGGGCTGGGGGCCTCCCGCATGGGAAGCTCACCCCAGTTCAGCACATGGGTCCACATGGGCCGGGGCTGGGATTCGATCCTCGGTCCCCGGGGCTGCAAAGCGAGCGCTTAACCTGCCGAGCCATCCCGGCTTCCCTGTACTATCTTATAAGTAGGTCACTTCATACTTTTTAAAGTTATCTGTCAAGTCTCTTAAGACAGATTATATAGGTATAAGCACAGGTCCGTATGTGCGCATGCGGAGGCATCAATGCCTGTTTAGAGGTTAAAAAAATACAACCACCTATGGTTTTTGTCCCTTTACACAAACAATGCAAATTCAGGGATCGCACACATATTCTTGTCACCCCAAATAACCACTGTTGTGTTTTTTTTTAAATGGCAATGTATTTCCAGCAGGTATTTTTTTCTTAGTATGTAGGTTTTCGTTTTAGAAACTTGCATTTTTGGGTAGCAGGTGACATGTGTAAGTGCTGACACTTCATGTTTCAGCCCAGCCGTCCCCAAACCTGGCGGACAGCTGGCTTGCCAGTGGACCTTGTTAAAAATAATGAACTGGCCTCCCTAGGGGGTGAGACTAGTTTTCACGAGTCTCATGGAGGCATCTGGGGCACTGGCCCTACCTGTGATCGTCTGGGTCTCCGAGGTGATGGTTTGGGTGGCCGTCTGCGTCTGGTTGGCAGGCACCGTTTCCTCAGATACAAACTGGACGGTGCTGGGGGCTGCCCCGGACGTGCTGGTCAGCTGACAGCCACTCTGCTTGTGAGCGACAAAGGTGTCCAAGTTGTTGAACTGCTGCTTGCAGATGCCGCAAATGTGGATGTCGGGGGTCAGCTCGACCAGCACCGTTGTGCCACCTGGAACTCCATGGGACAAAGGGAAAGACGGATTAATTCCAAGCAGCTTGAAATGACAACCCAAACCGGATCCATGGCAGGAAGAAGGGCATGGTGGCAGACAAGGGTAGCTGCAGGCCCCATGTCCGCTCTGTGACCTGCTGCTTCTGTAAACGGAATCCCAATTCCTAGCAGCAACGTACCCAGACCCAAGTGATGGCCCCTAACATGCTTTTGTCCATAGGGGCACTCGTGACACTTTATGCCAGAAAGTTCTATGATTTGCAGGACTGCTCTGCACTTCTAAGGACCAGCTACCAGCTCCCACCCCAACGGAAAGGCAGCTGTACGTCCCAGCCATTATGAAAACCAATCCCTCCACATTTCCTAACCCTACCCTGCCCTGACTGTAAGAACACTAGTCTGAACAATCTTGGCCCCTCTATACTTGGGAACCCCTCCAGCACAATGTTAAAGAGCTCCTGGAGAAAGTTTGGTTTTTATGGTCAAAAGGGAACAGACATTCTTCCTTACATGCAGGTGTGATGCCAGGGACTTCTGCAGCTATGTTGTAACGATGTGGAAAATGCTAAGATTCCCTAGAGATGTGCGTCCTTATTTCACTGGTCCCCCAAATCAACCAATTCCAGCCTTCTCATTCCGCTAGTATAGTTCAGTTTTGTTACTTATAGTCAAAATTCATTCCTAATTGATAGGAATGATACCAAGAGTTAATATTGTGCTAACATTTGTACTCACCATAGGACCTAGCCCTTTTCTCATATTAGAATGTGCTATAAAAATGTTTACTACATTGGGGAGGCCAGGATGGCTCAGTGGGTTAAGCGCTCACTTTGCAGCGCTGGGGACCGAGGATCGAGTCCCGGCCCCGGCCGGTGCGGAACCATATGCTGAGCTGGGAACTCCCCCAGTTCAGTTCTCTCTCTGTCTCTGTATGTGTATCTCTCCCTCTCTCTGTCAAAAATAAAAATAAATAAATAAAAATATAAAAAAGCAATAAAATCAAACTTAAAAAAAAAATGTTTACTACAGAAATACCGCTAATTAATAAATCTCTAATCTGATAACCTTAATTTTTCTCTTAGAAAACTTCTTTGCCTTATAAGGAGACTCATGTTTATAATAGAAAATTTGGACGAGAAGCAGGGGAAAACCACGCACCGTCTTTCAATGTATGTGTACCATGAATATTACAAAATACTTTCTTTCATTCATTTTCAATCAAAAATGGCCTTTAATTGAAAATTGTTTCAGCTCATAATGTAAATTTCATCTTTCCCCCATATATCACATAAGCGTTGTGCTACATCTCTAAAATATATTTCTAAATATTTAAATAACACATTGTTTCATGTTATCCATGCTTCATAACCTTCTCAGGAACTATACAGTCTTCATGTTATATCCAATTCCCCACAAGTCTCAATAACACGAGAACTACTTTGTGCCATATATGGTTGGCACCCATGTATCATAATTTTCTGAAAATGAATACCATATTTTCATTATGTTCCATTTGCCCCAAGTCTAACAAAGATCAGAAATCTCTGTCCAGGAAAACCGTTTGGTTGACTTGCTAAGGGCAGATGCTGTGGTCTGAGCTTGGTAATGTTTCGTCAGTGGTCTTGCAGAGCACCCTGTGCACTAAGTACTTTGAAATTGATGGTGGAAGGAACACTGCCCCCTGTAGCTGCTCATGGGACTAAGAGGAAATCAAGGAATCGAGAGATGAGGTGACCTGCATTGCTGACGATTCCTTAATGATCACACAGGACTGAAACCCAGGATGAAATGGGGAGATAAGAAGTTTCTGCTTCACAGTCTGGTTAGGACGGTTAAATGAGATGGTGCTTGTGAAAGACTGGCCCAGAGTTTCCAATCCCCATCTCTATCCCCAGGATGCCTCCCAGTAGGGTTATTACTGAGCTACTCTATTTGAAAATATCCCCCTCAGGCCTTTTGAGCCACCTCTAAGGAGCTCAGGGCCCACTTTCATCTCTTGGGGAGGTCCTTTTGTTGTTTTTTCTATCAATAAATGATAGAGAAATCGTTTACCCATTTAAAAAATATATATATATATATACATATCCCCTGGGGAAATCTGGATTGATAAGATATACCTACCACTTGCGCTTGTAATGAGCATTAACTGAGACCAAATAAAAAATACTGGGCTCAGGTTGGGCTCACCACCAACAAAAAGAACTCCTTTATCTTTGCAAAGTTCTCCAAACCTGTCAGCATCAGAAAAACCTGCGGAGGGGCAGGGGTTCAACAGGGACACACCTGAGTCCCACTTGCCAGATGCCTCAAGAAGGAGGTGGGGCCAAGGGGCGCTGGGGTTTAGGGAAATCTCTGCTTTTCACCAGTTGTGCAAGGAACACCCAGCCCAGTTTAGGAGCCAATGTGTCCAAAACTGTTCACAGAACCAACTAACAGTCTCAGCGCTTACTAGGTGCCAGGGGTTTGTCTGCAAATCCTTGTGCCAGGGAAAGCCGGGACGGCTCAGCGGGTTGAGCGCTCGCTTTGAGGCCATGAGGACCGAGGATCGAATCCCGGCTCCGGCCCAGGCAGGACCCACGTGCTGAACTGGGGAGTTCCCACAGTTCGGTTCTCTAACTGTCTCTGTCTCTGTCTCTCTCTCTATCTGTCAAAAAGTAAAATAGAAATAA